>JAPDSC010122847.1:0-23769 GCA_026290005.1 Latrodectus geometricus | reverse complement strand
CTATGATCATCCACACATAAGTAGAATGGAACAAAAATTTAAATTGATTCATTTGAATATCGTTCAACATTTTTTTTACACACTGTTAAATCGATAGTTAATTAATTAAATTGGGACCTACAGTTTAAATTGAATTTCAAACCTCAACAAACCTCCAACCCCGAGGTAGGAATTGAACCCTAAAACTGATGAACTGAAGGCCGCAGCGGTACTACTCGGCTGCTAGCTAGACTAGAAGCATCATGAATAACGGTATAAAAATATAAAAAACGTGCACAACACTTGAAATTGTATTATAAAAGATTAAGCTATTCTGAGACAATTCCAGTTGCTTAATTTTACCAATAAAAACTAAATATATTTTCTTGAAATTGTAAATAACAGCATTATAAATTTGAACCACTCTAAAATAATGAAGTCCATGTTAAAGCTGCGACTCTCTGCACACTATGCCTTGCCAGCGGGCAACCAAAACACCTAACTGCTAAAGATTTTGCAACGAAAATTAAAACTAAAACAGAATAAAAACTGAAAACAATGATGATAAGGATGAATGGGAACTGTTTAAATACTTATCGGAGTACCTGAAGTAAAACTTCTATCTGCTATGGTAATTTTAAGCAACTAATGATACTATTGCAATATAAAATCAACTATTTTGTACATATATATAAATTGATTATAAAAGCGCATAAAATTTTTAATTATTTTTACATTTGTAAGAATAAGCAAAGTATTTAAAGTGCAAAACCAAATGAGTTTTTTTAACTTTTTTAAAAACATTTCTTTGATTATTTTCTAGTCAACTGACTGCTCTAAGAGCCGTCCAAACATACTCAACATTTTTTTTTTTTAATTTTGCCGATAATCTAAAAATCAGCCTTTATACCCGTGAATTTCTTTAAAAAAAAAAAAAAAAAAAAAAAAAAAAAAAAAAAAAAAAAACAGTGGTTCACACAGTATTTCTATCCTCCCTCCCATGCCACACACACGTATTCCGAAGAATAACAGACAATAAAACAGCCAACAGACAATAAGAAAATTAACCATTGTATAGAAATAACATTAAAAACTTTTGAATTGTATAGAAATTATATATAGTTGATTTTTAAACGAAACTGTTTTTCTATGATCACTTGGTTATAACAAATAAACAAGATCTCTTCGTGCTTTTTTTTTTTTTTTTAAATAGTTGTTCGACTTATTTAAATGAGAATTTCAGTTTTTTGATGACAGTAAAAATATTAAACCTTTACATTTCTCGAAATACATTGAAAATTATTAAATCAAGCTTGCTTTTAACTAACATTTTTTCCGCCAAAATAATTCAGTAAAATTTGGCTTTTTTTTACGTCTACTTAAGTAAATCATTTGTAGGAGAGAAAAACTGATGTTTTAATAACAGGAAGTATCCAAATGTCATTACGAATATTGAATCTTTTTCCTTTAATCGAAAGAGACTTTAAAATCTGACATTCTAAGTGCCAATCCCACAATCAGTCAAAATATTTGAAAAAAAAAAAAAAAAGCTCGAAATTTAATAATAAACTGGATACAGCATTTTGAAACGACTGATATAGTAATTCGAGTAATCTATTTAAGTAGTTTTTTGAAGATAAGATTTCTGTCAACTCAGGCGATAAAAATGATTAAGAACTGCAGACATCAGACCTTCAATCAATTTAGCTACTTTTAGATAAATATTCATGGCAACAAGAATGCTGAGAAATTGATTTCATGACATTCATTCACAATCTCATAACACTCGAAAAATTTAAGAAAAATATTTTTGATACTCAAAAGAAAGACGAAACTTTTCTTTGATGAAAAAATTTGCATCAAGAATTATTTCTGTCCAACAGTTTTTCTTGTTCCATATCAAATATCGCGAAAATTAAAAATTCATTTAATGCATTTATTATTGTCAGTTGTATTTAGCAAAAAAAATTAAAGAATTTAGTTCTATTCTAGTTAAAACGCATCCTGAATGTTACTTGATGGGTTAAATCAAATTGATAGAAAATTTTGGAAGATAGATGTACTAACTATTCAATGAAAATAATTAAGCATAATTGTCATTCTGCTTCATTATTCTCTTCAATGTAATCAGTTTGTATAAATAGAAACTATAAAAATATAATTAAATCCATATATTTAAATTTAACGTTGAATGAAAAGCAAAAAAATATTCAAATTTCATTCATTGATAAAGATTTTTATTATTAAATTCTCAACAAAATCTTGGTCAAAATATCTTTATTTTATTACACTGGTAAAAATATCTGATTATACTTAACCAAAACCTGGAAATTTTTTCATAATGAACCAATAATTTTATTTTACTCGATAAATGATATAAAGTAAGCACTATCTATGAGAGATTCTCCCAAAAATATAATTTACGCAATAAATATTAGTTTGGGGAAAAAGATATCCATTATTTTTTCGGTCGATGACTTGGTGTTCAATATCTCGTTCAGTGTCAATACATTTTCAGATCTTTGGAAGGATCACATTTCACATTAGAAAAAAATTTTGCTGTTTTTTTTATTTAGTCAATTCAGAAATAAAGTACAGGGGGTTAAACATGAAAGTTATTTAAGAAAAAATACAATACATTCACAATTTTTCCTTTGATAAAGGTAAAAATACAAGTCAGACAGTTGAAAAGCGGGAATTGTGTTTATGGTCCTTATACCGTAACAGCCAATTACGCGTAATTTTGGTTTCATCGATTCTATTCAGGAATATTTGATGTTAAAGATGCACCTCGCACAGGTAGACCCATCGTCGAAAATATAGATAAAAGCACCAAAATAACCAATGTTGACCAGAGTGTAAGCAGTCCAGAAGCTTAAAATCAGCCACGAAACAGTTTGAGATCATTTGCACAAAGCTAGTCAAAAACATGTAAATAACGACTTGAAGTTCATGTAAAAATTATGGACTTCTTTTTCGTCAACTTAATATTACCATGATAAAATACCTTACTATGGCCTTTTCCGTTAAGCTGCTTTACGGGTGTTATTGCATAAAAAAGACAACAGTCTTCAACCGAATATAATTAACTTACACAAATATCCTTATCTTAAAAATCAATATATTAAAGAAAAAAACCAGTTATCAGATAGAAATGAATATAGATTAGAGATTCATCAAGAAAATTTCAACTGTTATACAGAGTGCTTTAAATCTGAAGATGAAAGGACAGCTTTTCTGTTATTAGCAGATAATTTAGGAGATTACTCTATTATAAGGGGATAATATTTTAATATAGAACAAGATAATTATCTGTTATTAGAGGAAGTATAACTCAAGACAAATATATTTTCATGATAACAAGTCCTTTATTTTGTTTTTGATTAACACTCTAGTCAATTTTTATTAATTTTCAAACTGGTAACTGGACAGGGACCAATAGTTTAAAGTGGACAGAGAACCATTACAAACACCCAATCGAATTCCTGAACTACTAAACAGAAAGGTCAGATCGTAAGCCATTCAATTACTAGTTCGGCAAAAACAAGCGAAGATTACAGTAATACAAGTATCAATAAAGTACCATCTTAATCTTCCGAAAATCTCCTACTATCTCGATAAGCTTACAACCTATTGAAAAACAATTGAAGATTCAAATCACAATGACGAGATGATTAACTGCATACAAACATAATCACATCGCAATAAACTAATATGCAATAGCAATTAACCTAGATAAGATGCATGAAAATAATGACTTAAAATTTCAAACGAAGCCAAAAATCTGCAAAATTGTCAGATTATATCCATGAAATCACAAATACTTATATAAATTTCACAGATCTACATCATTCATATACGTGCATTCAAAAAGACTTTCCAGATCGTTATAGATTATGTCCTCATAATATCATTTAAAAAAAACCCGAAGTATGTTGCTCATCCAAGCGTCCAACATTAAAGACATCATTAAAACCATATATAATTGAATTATTAAAATTTTTTTGAAAACATTAAAAGTTTATATTGACCGCCGTCACCAGGTTATAAAGAATAAATCTCATCATGATTACTAATTAATTTAATCAAGAAACGTTTGTATTTAAATTGCATATATTTTTATTATTTGGAATTATTGCTTATTAAGTATTATATTTAATTAATTATATTTATCAAAATTTCGTTACAGCCATACTATTTTATTAAATCGTATTTATTTTATTTATTGTAAATATTTTCTGGTGTATAAGACCCAGATTCACTTTTATTCTTTGAAAATAAGTCTGAAAAATGGGAGCATTTTATGTGCCAATGCTGCTATACGTCGATGCTCAGTTTTTGATAATTCATTTATGGAAATTTCCGCTGTTTGGAGTTAAACAATTTTTTTTTTTTTTTTTTTTTTTTTTTTTTTTAGTTTCCTTACGAAGTGTGAGATTATAATTTACGCAGAGAGTTCACTGAATTCACATTAGCAATCATCAACTATCACAGCTGGGTTTGTTTAAAATTTCCAATTTTTGTGAAGGATACCTTAAAAACAATGTTAGCATTGTTATAATATATCATGCAAACCACGTTATAGCCACTGCATGTAAAAGTGATTGCATATGAAAAAGAATATGGAAACAGGGCTATGGAGGCATTTCGTACTATTTACAACTGAGAAAATTAACTGAACTTGGTTGAATCAGGAAGAGGATCTAAAAAGGCAGCTCACATTTAACATGGCTTAAGGGACCTATATAAAATCAGAGAATGCTTAAATCATTTAAGATATGGAATTAGTAATACATTAGATGGTACAGAGGACAATTTGTTGAATGAAGACTCTGATTTTCATTAGAAAGTTCCGAGTGAAGGTTTAATTTAGCTCTGGAGATGAGAGTGGGTTTTGACGAGGATTAAAGTACCTTATTTCCCATATAGATTCAGTATTTGCATTTTTATTATTTTATATTTAAAATACTGTAAATCATTCAACAAATCATACTTTGCAAATGAAAAATATTTATTATTATTTTAGAAACATTATTTATTATTATTCATTATAATGTATTTAGAAACACTGTAAATACATTATAATGAATAATAATAAAGTCTTATTTTTCAAAAATGGGAATAAAGAAGAATGTTGATCTTATTAGCCGGTGATAAATCTTATACGCTGGCAAATACTGTAATTATTGTTATTCTCCATTTTATTACATTATAATTCTTATAGCATCTGAACTGTAATGTTGTGTCCTTCTGCTAAGAGAGGGTACTACAAACTTCGGTACATCCCCGCCATTGTATCATAACTTAAAGTCTGGGAATCCGTTGCGATTGAGTCTACTCGTGGAACCTATGCGGACTGTAAAGGTTGAATTCAGGGATCAAGTTGAACATTTTTTGATACCTATTGATAGAATTTAAAATTTCTCCTCACTTACTTGTAGTTTGAAACTAATAAAGACCACAGTTTTGTTAATGATATAGGCATCGGTATCAAATCACTACCATTTATTGTTCCTAGACGCATGCTGACAAATAATACGAGTGAAAGAGGAAGTTCAATATTGATTCGAACGTTCAAAGTGAAATTTCAGCTACTTGGATAGATTTCCTCACTCACTTTCTGTCACGCTCTCTCTTTCTAAGTCTTAAATATCCAATTTTATTTTCTATTGTTGGTTGGTTGGGTTTTATGGCGCAAGGTCCAGAAAGGACAAGCTGCACCAATATTTTCTATGGATTAAATTCCACAAATATTTTATCTCAATCGGTTATACTTTATAAAATATTTATTTTATTTGAATAATCTTAAAATAAAGTAATAATATTTTATAAAGTACAACTGTGAGATTAAATATGTGTGGAATTTAATTCATAGTTTAGTTGTATAAAATTAATATCTTAAATTTAAATTCATGTAAAACTAGAATTTAAAATCCCCAATTGCCTTGATATTTATTATCCAATACCTTCCTAAACAAAACGTTAACTTTACTTCAAAACATGACCAAATATATCAAATTTTTTCATATCGAACCTTCAAGAGAAGCACAAGAATGCTGAACAGTAGTCTTTGAGTAGTTTTTTAATAGCATAACTCAAGAAAGAAATGCTTTGATATCACAAACAAATATTTAAAAACTATTTTTTTCAATTTACTATGAGACTGTATATAACATGTTAACAGATTCAGTTTACCTTATCTTGAACAAAATGATTTACAAGGCTCTGACATTATGACGACAACATTCTTATCTTAAAAAGCAAACATAATAAAATTTCGCATTTCAAAATGCTTAGCTCAGATTCTTTACATTAGTTAGATTAGATTCTTTACATGATTAGCTCAGATTCTTACATTATCTTTACAAGGACATTTCTTCTAAGTATTAAATACCACCAACCTCATTTTAATTAACATCCAAAAGTTTAATTCATTAACATCGAAAAGTTTAAAAATTTATTTACATGGAAGTTTTAATAAAATGAAAACTTTTCTTTATATTAATTAAAATATTCATTAAGTACTTCTGTGTAATCTTTATTAGCCGTTGATAATGAAATATTCAAAGTAAACTAGATTACATACGATACAGAAATGCCACTCGGAAGTTCAATAATTTTTAAAAATATTATGCTCTGTTAACACTGGCACAGAATAGCATCTCCAATTTTATTGTAGACTATAACAACAAATGATCTGTTTCACAATAATCCAGGGATGCTAAGACATACTAAAATATTGTATGAACGTTTTTAAAATAAATCCCTTTTTAATACAGCGATATCGTACTTATTCTTATCCTTGAAAACAAGACTTTATATTCCAAATTAATATTAATAAGCCTATGATAAAGAAAAGCATAAATAAAATATGTATTTTCTTTCCAACAATACCACTGAAATAGAACGTTTCGGAACTGAGTTACGACTACATCTCTGGAGTACCTTTTGGAATTAGATTTCCTATTTCTATATAAAAACCAGCTTCTTTATCTTTAAATGCAATCAAACTATTTACGTTTTTGAAAATAATAAATCAAAATAATTTCAGTCGAGTTCAAATCATTAATACTAATTTTGATAAATATATATTATAGCAATTTATAATTGGATTTTAAATAAATTTTGAGACACTGCACTTAAAGATATTGACAATTGAATGAACGAATTGAAAAGTCTTATAGATATCGGTAATATTGTTGGAATAATCGAATAAACGAATTAAGTGAAATCTCAATATTGTATGAAAAGCAGGATGTATGGAGTATTTAAGTTTAAATATAATCAAGTCTATAAAAATTGTAGATTATTGAATTAACAATAAGATATAATGCATTTAATTCAATAATCTGCAATTCATTGGAAATAAAACTGAGTATGCTTTCCATAGAAATGCTGTTTAGTACAAGAAAGCCTGATAAACATCGGAAAGTTCACTTTAAAGGAAAATATTTATACTTACGCGTTTATTTGTAAGCATCGTAAATATTTTTTTAAAAATATTCGTTGAAAAAATAAATGTAAAAATGAATTTAAAAGACACTCAAATGATTTTGAGTGTCTTTTGTTAGTTGTCTCTTGTGTTTTCACACATTTGACTGCTTGTGTAAACAGCAATTCTTTTAGCTTGTATTTTGCGGATTTTTTAAAGAAAATGTGTTTAGTTTCAAAACTACTCCAATGCAAGTTAGGGAAGATTTGCAATGTTTCGTAATAAAGCTTTTGAGCTTAATATATTCTATTTACGTAGAACAATAAAGTGAAAGCAATAACTAATACTGTAACTTTAAACTTGAAAACAAAATTGTAATGAGAAATTAGATCTTTGAAATTCAAAATAATAATTGCAAATTTAATCAATGATTATCTTAGTAGAAATAAATTATACATAACTGTTACAATAGTTAATGATTATTTTAGTAGTAATAAGTTATACACAACTTAATAATTTGATTTAGGGAATAGATATTTTCCATGATAATAAAAAATAATTTGGAAACGAAAATAATTAAATTATTCCATTCATCGATAAATAAATTATATCTGGGTGGACCATTATATTTTAAAGAAATAGCAAATTAGTCATTACATTAATTAATAGTTAAAACACAATTATCACATTCATTATTTAATTGTTTATAAATAATCCAAAAATATTTAAATAAATAAACAAAAAAATTTGAACAATAATAATATATTTAGCATTAGAAAATAGTCAAATGTAATAAGAATTAATAATTAAATTTAATCATCACGTGCGCGTTTTATAACTCTCGAATTTAAATATTAGTAAAAAAATAAATGAAAACTTTATTTGGAATATATAACATTCACTTTAAATTCTAATTCTTCAATTTTTTTTAAAAAAGTTTATATAAAAGTATTAAGCAATCAAATTAGTAAGCAATTATTTTTTAACTGGAATAATCCATCAAATAAAAAAAATCATATTTCAATAAAATAATTCAATTATTTTCTTACCTTTGTAAATTTTCAAGCTTTATCAGTTGACGATCATGGAAAAATGAAATAAACGTTGATATCAAACTGTTATTCGCATGTTTTCCACGAAGCTTACTTCCAGGAAAGAATGTTAGCCGCTCATTCAAAGTTTACGTGTTTTTGTTTAGATCGGAACTTCGTTCAGGTCATCCTCAGTCGGGTACCTTTTCACTCGGTGAAAAAGGTTGCCAGAAAGAAGACTTTTGAACATCGCCAAAACGCCAACTAAAAAATTGAACTACTGATCTTGAAACTTGGCTCATCCGCTTTCAGATGACAAATCTTCATTATTTTGCCGCTAGCATCAATCTCTAATAATGAGTCACGTAGCGAGATAGTAAATGTGTGCGAAATGTACCTGAAACATTAAACATCTTTTATAGCTGAAAATATTTTTGAGTAATATTTAACTATCGTCCTATAACCTGAGTTTCTTTTTTTCTTTTTTTTTTTCCCATTAAAAAAAAGTTTTATTTTTAAAAATAATTGTTTCTTTATTAAAAATGTAAGTTTGTCATGCTCGAATATTTAAAAAAAAATCCTGTGCAATGTTTAATGTCCTAGTGTTTCAGTTTATTTCGCTAACGTTAATTTAAAGTGTTATTGTGAATTTTTAAAAATCAAAAATTTTATCGTAATACGTCATATTTCTAATTGGATTTGAAAAGTAATTTTTGTTACGCAATGAAATAAAAAATTTAGTGATGAATATAATAATAATAATTAAGTTGACAATAAAAACATACATTTTATACAATGAAATATTACCCAAAATTTAAAATGTTCCTTATGTAAATATTGTAACGTATTCTTTATGTAATTTACTTTTAAATATGTATGCATCGAAAGAGACCAAAAAATAACATTTTTTTTTAGTGAAATAAATACTTTTTTATGGTTTCTAAAAATATCATATTTAATACATTTTTTATTTCTAATGTAATAAAACAAAATTGCTTAATACAATTTTTTTTAAATTTAGTAAACTGATTTCTAAATTAATTTTATAAAAAGTTCTAAAAATATGAATCAATAAATATTGGAAGAAGTAGAGCAAAATATTAAATCAGGCAATTCTCGTTTACTATTTTCTATTAGGCATATTTTTTCGTTCATTAACACGTTTTTCATATTCTTGCGTATTAATCTGAGTAATATTATGAAATATTTTTTTATTAAATTGCAATATTTAAAAGCGTGAACATTTTTTATTTGCAGAATTGTTGCTTTAACACTGAATAGAACATCTGTTTTGTTAATAACACAGTAAACTCTTTTTCTTTCTTTTTTTTTTTTTTTTTTTTTTTTTTTTTTTTTATTTATATTTGATCATGTATACTTTTAAATTATAAATATATCCTCTCTTATAAACACGTTTTGCAGTAGATTTTTTAATAGAAAAAATTAAAAAATATGTATACAATAAAATCATCCACTAAATACAACAGTCTTCGTGATTGTGTAACCACTATAGGTGACATTTAGCGTTAACATATGTGCCAAACATTACCGAATGAGCAATTTCTCATACGAATATTTTCTGTATGAGAAAAAATTCGTGGACTTTGAAGATAACTTTTAGAAAATGTTTATTTAATTTGATGAATTACCAATTATTTTTAAGGAAAATGCTTAATTTTTCGAATCCAGAGATTCGATTAGACCGGAATCATTTTTTTGCTGTCATTCCAATTCATTATAATAGAAATAATTACTAGTTTATACTAAATTGAATACTGCTAACATTTCAATCTAACTGAGTACTGAACTTTGGAAATGATAATCGAATTTCTCTTCAAAAATTCTGTTTATTTACATTTTGTGGTAGATTATAACTGACAAACTGATAGACATGAAACATCAGCCAATACAATTACAGACTTAATCCAATTTCTAACATCTTTTGTTAAGAATTTCAGTTAAAAATTTCAATTCCTCGAGTTTTATGCTCTCGACATGAATTATTTAAGGTAGGTTTTAAATTTGATAATTTTTCGAATCTTGATTCTCCGAATTTCTATAACCGTATGAAATTTCCATGTTGATGTTGTAATTTTAATAATGTAAGAGTGTATATATGAAAATCTTAATATACTTACTATCCTCTTCTAAAGATAAAATTGCAAATGATAAAATAAACTCACAAAAAACTGGATTTTTTTTAATACTTTGATAAAAAATTTTAACATTTTATTCTATAAAACAATTTTTTCACATCTACTACTTCAGACAGAACATGGTAAGATATTCGACAAAGTTTAATATTCTCTTATTTTTATGATTATAAGTAAAAGTGAAAATTATGGATTGTGGTATAATATAAGAAATAAAAATTTTACATTTTATCTTATAATTTCAATGTTTTTATAGATATACATACCAATTATTTGTAATCAAATTTGTGATTTCCAGAAGCTGTATAAATTGAAAACACTATTTGAACAATGTGAAACTTGACATGGACACATCAAGTAATGGAATTCGGCTTACTAAAATAAAAAGGAAAGGAAAGAATTTTGAACTTCTGTTCTCTGATAGTAGAAAACACGCAACCCATATTTATTGAGATAAAAAGAAGAAAAAGAAAATAATAAAAAGAAACTAGCCGATTGCAAAATTTCGGAATCAGATTTATATGCATTGGCTTTTTATAATGGAAAGATATAAAGAAAGTTGAAGAGACGCTAAAATCAATTTTATATATTTCTTTATTGCGCAAAGTCTTATCTTTGAAAAAGATATTTCAAAATGTTAACAACCTTTTAAACGTAGAATTCCATTAAGATAAAACAAGCAACCAACCTCTGTGTCTGTTATTGAATTCCAAGTTTAAAAGGAAATAATTATTAAATCCGAATCATTTGTTCAGCATTCGTAAAATATAAAAGAGCTTTTAGGAATTACAATTATTTTTACAGTTTTAAAAAAAATTCTTTCAAAACACTGAACCAGAAGACCATGCTTGAACAATAGGCCAAAAGATTACAACTAAATTCCTCTTATAATTTTATAATTGTTCATATCTCCTAAGATAGTCAAATATAATAATAAAGATATAATACACAAAAGGAAAAAATTATCAAATGGGACATGATAGAAAATAATCTCATACTCTCTATAATATATAGATAATTCATAATTCAGTAATTAAATTTCTTTGGAGGATATTTGATAAAAGCATCATTAAATTTTTATTTATTAAATGAATTAACTTTCACTAAACATGCGATTTAATTTTTTAATAACTTATTCATACATGTAAACTGATAAATATTCTTGATATTCAGAAAAATATTAGCAAGAAAATATAGGCCTAGTTATTTTTATACCCTTTGATAAGAAAATTAAACTTTGCTACATATTCCCGAATAAAATTCACTGGTAATTTTGATGTAGGATCCTAGACAAGAAGCAGGAGCCAGTTTATTATTTCTAAAATTAACTTCTGTCCACAAAATTTAATTAGATTGAAGTTTATAGTTTAAATGTGGTCCTCCAAATAATACAAGCGTCCTTGCTTGCTGTAAAAATCGAACACACCAGAGGGAATGTCCCTTGGCTATAAGCTTGACAATTTATCTCGCCTTACTGACAAAAATATGAATCTAAGGTAAATTGATTTTTGTATTAAATGAATTAAATTGTAATTATAATTAGGTGTGATTATAAATTATATATGCAATCATTCAATTCAAACAATTTTATAGAAACCTGTAATATTTTATATTCATTTTTTAGTTAACAACTCTTAGTTTACTTCAACTAAAAGCGTTTTATTTCTTAACAAAGAATTTGAATTGGGAATTTGAGCCCATCTTTAATTTTATTTTAAAAACATTTTTCTTAAGAAACAATATAGAAAATTTATTAAGAAAATTGTTTCATATTCTTTATCTAATAAATCACTTTTTAAATTTTAGGTATATAATGAGAAAAATTATATTTAAAATTTTTATCTTTTATTATAAGGAATATTCAGTGGTTTGGGATAGAAAACACAAACATTTCTTCTTTTTATAACCATATATGCCCATATTTTTTTCCTCTTTTGACAACACAAATGATTTAATTGCTTGGAGGTGAGGGTAAATCTATTTATTAAAAGAATAAATCTTTAATTATTAAACGAATTTGAGTAAGTTAATTAGGAATTGAGTAACGTTATTTTTAATTTATGCTATTGACTTTGTCTCAATTAAGTATTAAAATGTGATTTCAAGGTGTTATGCCCTTTGATTATTTGCAAAATCTTCAAGTAGAATAAGTTAAATTAAAAATAAACATTCGTACGCATTTTTAATAACATTCTTCATGAATAATTTTTGATTCATAAAAAATGTTCTTAAATAATGTAAAAACACAATATTAAACCTCAAGAATCAAATTTTTTTCATTCTCAAATGAAAGAAAATTTGGTAAATTTAGGTAGTAAAATTTTGCAAACAGAGAATTCTGAATCAAAAAAATTAAAAGCAACGATTTCGCTTCGAAGCATGCAAAGGATTCAATTGCTTGATTTCGAAACTAAACATAATCATTTTTCTAGTTTAAATGTATTTTTCATTTCTACTGTGATAGAACAGAATCAAATAATCTTTTAGATAATCTGGGAGCGTTAATTATGTATATATACTTCAATAATGTTCGGAATGCCATCCCAACTGTCACTATTTTGAGTTATTTACAATTAATTGTTAATAAAGAGCATTAAAAAGATAAATGCTCCCTATTTGCCATTAACAGTAAATTGTTGATTATTCATGAAACTATACACCTAAAAACACTTAAAACTTAAACTATTAGATATCATTGGATATTGTTTAAATATTGTATTTTTTACTATTATTTTTAGAGGGACAAAATCATTTTTAACCAATTAATAACAAAAGTAAATATACAATTTTTTAAGAAATAGACAATTTGATTCGATTAGTAAAAATTTTCAAATACATTCAAAATATCAGTAAAAGTTACTACTACTCAAAAAAGATATAAAATATTCTTTAATTTCTTTGTAAGAAAATTATTTAAGTTTTCAATAAATACGTAAATTTTATTTTATTGCTAACTTATTTTATTTTGCAAGGAGAATAAAGAGTGTATTATATGCATTTTATTTCCATTCAGAGAGTATATTGGAATTGTATAAATTTTATTTCTGGATACTCCTCTAATTCCCTTTAAGACAACTGAGATTTTAATATTAATCATTATATTAGAGTACATTAAAGTATTTATGAATATACGTATTTCTCAGTTGAGTAATTTCGACAATTATGTTTCTATTTAATTTACCAAATTTTTATATATGATTAAATGACATGCTGACTATATTTGATACAAATTCAAAAATAACACAATTCGATAATAGCAAAAAAAGAACTGCATAAATGTAAATTTCAATTAATCAAAAACATTTGCTTGCAATGTTGAAATTTTTCCAAAATTCTGGTAGTAAAACAAAATTTAGTTATTTACAAATGTTAATTAAAATAATTGTTTAGTTATAAAAATTGCTCATTCATAAGAAATATCTCTTTTCTGATTGCTCATCCTCTGAGTAATAAAGTTGGTTTGCAACGAGTTTGGTAACTCCTAGGGAAGCGTAGTCTGAAAATAAAATAAAACCATGCCCTCATTCCTTCTCAATTACACCTTAGGAATCATTTGGAATCCGCTTAGAAAAACCATAGGAAAGGTGGGGAAAATATTTCAAATATTTTTTCCTGCTAATTTAATCGTAACAATTTTAAAAGGAAAATTCTTGATAAGTTTAGTATTAAAATATTAAACCTTTATGCTATGTGGATTTAGTATTATTGGAATATTTAAAGAAAGAGCCCACGCATACAATACAACAGAGAATGATCATTCATGGTATAGATTACAATAAACATTACAATCCATACTATTATAGCTTTTAACATCGATGATGACTTCCAATGATTAAAAATTTAATCGTTTCCATTTATTGACGTATTTATCTCATTCATTCTTTGAGATAAAGAAGCACATAAAACTATTGTATTCTTTAAAATGGTTCCACATATTATTAAACTTAATTTAGTAATATGTGGTATATTTAGCTTAAAAACAATTACTTAAATAATGATATTTTCATTTTATTTCTAAGATATCACACTGCAAATATCTCTGTGAACTGCAAAATATTTCGGATTTCCTCATGCGATGATTCTATTCAATTCCTAGACATTTCCGAATTGCATTATTTTTTATTTTACAAGATTAAATTTTTTATATTCAGATACATTTTTTATGAAAATAATCATGCCCAATACTTTACTAGTGTAACCAAAATAATTCAAACAGAAAGAAATGATGTCAATTCTTTAAGTAGTTTACCTTTTATTGGAGGAGTTTGGAACCCTTAATACTTGCTTCGAGAGATTCCCTGCTCTGCTGTTTCCTTACTTGAATGGACTACATAATAACTGCTCTAAAAAAAACGCGTAGATGAATCGACGATTATTTCATAATTTTCCCAGCAGGAATCAATCAACAAAATCTTATTAAATAGTTCTCTTCCTGTTTTCCTTTCATTACTGTTCTATTTTTAATTAAATTATAATTAACTTTTTCTGTCGTTTTGCATAAAATAAATTCAAAAGCATATGAATTAATGTCATAGTCACGAAAATTTAGTTTACAATTGTTTTTTTAAAATATTTTCCCAATTATTTTTGCAGAGAAATTTGTTCCCAAATATTTTGAAGCTATATTAGAAATTAGCAAAAAAACGTTGTCATAACTCCGCTTAATTTTGAGAATAATGAAAAGAAAACTTTTAAATATTTTCAGACTTTAAAATTTAATATCATATGATAAAATGTATACATTTATTTTGAATACATTTTGGATACATTAAAACTTATGAGTTTCATTATATATTACTTTAAGTTTATTTATATGAATGAGCGTTTTACACATTGAAATTGTATTCAATATGCAAACCAAAATTCTATAAAATGCAATGTGTATGCTGACAGCTCATATCTCTCGAATCCTAAGATAGGTGCTTTTAAATTTCACATTGCGATATTGACGTCAGTGGATATAATTTCATCTGAGCACTGTAACTCAGGCGTGGCTTCGCAATGGATACTTAAAGGGAACAATATAAAAATTGAGTAAGTAGCTCATGTGCAGTGACCTGAACACCTGACATCGAAACCATCGATATTCCTTATCTTTCAAGAAGACTCAACAAGTTGCAATAATTTCATCACTCTTACTAAAAGGCAAAACTAAGAGACAGGAATTTCTATAGCGGGCTTTCCTAGAAGACTCATAATGGCTGCGCAGCATCTTCTGGATTGATGATGTTCTTTTCCCATTGCATGCTAGTCAATACCCATAACTGAAGTATCTCAGCAAAGGAGAATCCGTATGCCAACACAGAAGGTACGCCAAGTGTAATAGTTGGTTTCACCGAGTCCGCTTTAATCTCTTTTTCATTGAAGAGCCTTCTGTAAGAGCATACTGAGTAAATTACAGAATGATGCCAGATGAAATGTTTATTAGAACGCACTCTAAATTTCACTGTAACATTAAAGGAAGATCGACAACCGTCTCAAATTGCATTTCCCGTATAGCAGTTTCTAAAGAGCACTTCTAAAAAATGAATGTCCCCTACCTCGGCAGACCAGACATCAGTTGATTTTTGATCGTAGGTTATGCAAAATATCGAGTATACCACAGTTGATCATCTTTTTTAGTGGAATAAAAGGGACACTATTGACCGTAAAACCATTTGCATCCATCCGAATATGTTACATGCTGCAGTTAACACTGTTGTTTCTGAGTCGCAAGGTACAAATTTGTATGCTGGCGGATATATAATTATTCGTCATCAATTGCATTCATTTCGATTCCTTATATAATTCATACATTTTCAAAAGTGTTCATGAGTTAATAGGATACCAGGTATATGCAGTTTTTTTATTGCTTGCTTAATTTAGCTTATATTCAAATTTTACTTTAACCAATATATTTATGTATTGTTTGAATGAGTTCAAATGTAACATAGCCACTTTGTGATTGTAAATTGCACAACTGCTGGCTATAATCATTATATCTTCGATGAGAAGAAATAAGTAGCTGGAAAGTTTCGCAATAAATAATTAAACATAAAGGAAGGATGTTTGTGTTTCAATTTTCACTTAAAAACCACATAATAAAACTAAAGAGGTACTAAGTTTCCTATTTAAATTAACTTTAAGTAAAAAATATATTTATTTCCAAAATTAATATCACAATTTAAATATATAAATTTTGAATTTTCTTTTATCAGTTTTTTAAGTTTTGTTCTGATTGAGCCTTTTTTTCCCCAGCCATTTCTAAATTTTTAAACTAATCGAAATACGATATCAGCAAATTGAGGAGGTTCAGTCAGCACATAAGATTCGTCTGTACTCACTAATATGTATCCTTATTAGGAAATATTTTAAGACTATCATATCCGTAGACTTATGTCCTACTATAACCCTTTGAGGGGCACTATGCAAAAATATTTAAATTTTAACAATATTACTTGAAAATTATCATCTAATAGACCCCTAAACATATATTCTGATGTTAAAAAAAATTCCAGTTACCTCTTAGGGGGTTTCCTAGGTGATGCCGTGGCGGCATCACTGCCCTTCTGTGACATTAACAGTCGAGCGAAGATGTCTCAAGGAAAAACGTTCTGATAGGCTTTGTTGCGACTTTCAAAATCGCTAACATTGCATTAAATGTTATTAAACTTAATTTTTATGCAGCAGTTTTTTAAAACAGGCTAGAAATATATTTTTCCGTTTCTGTTTTAAAAATTAAGCAGTATAAATAATAAGTTAGACAATTAAAGGTAATTTATTAAAAATCAATTTGGGAATAATATTTTTAAATTAATTTTAATAATAATTTTAATAAATTAATTAATAAGGAATAATATTTTTAAATAAATTCCTCATCAGATGTACTTCCATCAGAAATTATTGATTCATCGTCTGACGGTAATTCAGAGAAGAGAGCTAAATCTTCTTCTTTGCTCAAATATTTTCGAGCCCTTCTCAATGCAATAAATAAATAAATAAATAAATAAATAAATATATATATAGGATAAATATATATAGGATAAATACAACTACAAGCGTTAAAAATTAAAAAAACTGAGAAAAACGTTAAAATATGAAAATCTGACGGAGCGAAAATAATAAGCGACTAGTCTGTGAAAAAGCAGTATGGAATATACATCCACAAACAAAACCCACCCACTCTGTCCCGTAAAAAGGCTCCAAGGGAAGAATTCGCAGTTGCTTACTATATCATATTACACCCCTTACATAATCCGAACAGAACAGAAGTAGCGAAGCTCGTACAGGCGATATGTCCTTGACTCCGGTGTCACTAGATACCTAGAAGAGCGGTGATGCATCTACGGCATCACATAAATTACATTTCTGTAAGAAAGACCAGCTTGATATAAGAGTTTTGATAAAGTTATTATCAAAATAAGTGGATCATTTACTTCCATTGTTAATGATTTTTTTTTGTAATTATGCTTTTATTTTATTTTTTTAAGTGATTCTAATACACTGCTGTCAAACATGGCGGCGTTTAAAAATTTTTCCCGCTTCTAAATCTAATCAATATTTTGGTGCTGCCATCTATTGCTGAAAATAGAAGATTCAAGCTACATTTTCAATATTTAATCATCCTTTTTTGATGAAAATATTTTTATTTATAAAATTTTGAATATGTGATGCCACTACGGCATCACCGTCCCTGAAAGGGATAAAGAAAACGTAAGGGATCAAAGTAACCTAATGGTAAGACCACATTCTTCGTTACAGATCGCAACAGATTCCTTAACAGTCGCTTCTAGCCACTTTTGAAAACGGGGGATGGATGTAGTGATTTCCTCGCTTTCTCAGTCACGATGAATAATTTGGAATTTTCAAGGTTTTCTTCTTTGTAACATTTGAACAAGGCCTGTTATCTGTAAAAATTTTGCCTGAAAGGAGAAAATACACTAGATGTTATAAAAAGCCTTTCAACAGTTTTCAGCATATAGACTATGCGGTGTCCAAATGAAGACTTAAAATTAGTTTGAACACAACAATGGGTAATAAAAAGTACTGGCTTATAGTTAAATTAATCAAATTTTAAATAATTAGATTCCAAAATATTGTAAGCTGCATTCTTATACATATAAGAATTGATAATTGATCCTTTAAAACATTTATAATCCATGAAATATTTGTAAAATTTCACTAATCTAAAATGAATTTTAAAATTTAAATTTTTCGGCATTTTTTACTTGAAAGTCTCAAAATAGATCAGGAGAATAACAATTTAAAAATGGGAAAAATCATAATCAATTATCATAAATTAAAGTAAGTATTTATTCTTGCGAAAACAAATACTTTTATTTTTTAATTTTTTTAAATTGGTATTTATATTATAAACTAAGGATTTTTGGCAATGGTTCCAAATGAATGGCGGAAAATTAAAAATAGTTTTTCTAAGTAAAATTATTTATTGAGATTTAAATTTTGAAAAATAATTCCTTATGAAACGAGATTTGCTCTTATTTCATCATAAAATGTAATTATTGCAACGTTAGGAAAGAAATTCTATCATTGAATTTGAGAGTGACGACCTTTTCGTACGTAACGGATCATAAGATTTTAAGTATGACTAACTCAAGGATTTATCAACAACTTCAGAGCTGAAAAAATACAATGAAAATTCAGCAATAACAATAGCTCTATTATTCGCCAACCGGGCAATATCTATTCGTTTGAGGTCACCTATCGGCAAGGCCGCTCAGTACAATTGCACCGGAAGGGATTCCCCCGAAATGGGTGCAAGTGCGGTTTCTCTGTGCGGAAAAAGGACGTCTAAAAAGTTCAGTGAATTAATGCTTCTAGAACTGAGGTAAGAAAGAACGGAAGTGTTTCTACAAAATATCGTGTTCACCATTCTTTAGAAAAAAGCAATTTTTTTTATTATTGCTTGATTTTAATTTAATGTTTCTGTCAGGACTTTTTATAAATTTGATAAATATTTAAAAAAAGCCCATTATGTTTCAGTGAAAAATTGTTACTCGCATTACACAATCTGATTTTCTGAATTGTGAACCGTTAAGGATGTTTCAAAACTGCGTTCGTGCATAAAATAGTCAAGATTTCATTTCTTATTAAACTTAAAACTATTGAAACGTATTTAAATCAGTTCGATAAACAGATTTAAAATAAATTACTTTCTACTTTCTTCAATCACAAGTAATCACCCGAAAAAATACATTCTACATGGCTCAAAAGGCAATATAAAACCTAAAGGAATTGTTTTACAACTTATTTATATTAAACTTGAATAGTGTCGAAAGGGCAACCGTTTGCTTAGAATAATTTAGTGGAGAATGCCCATTCAAATGTGATACTAATCAGTTCATTGTTCTTCAACTTACAACAGACAAAGCGGTTGGCTGCATTTCGTAACTTCTATCAGCAGAAATCAGCTAACAGGAATGAATGTCATCATGTGTCAACGAATTGATTCGTGTTGCGATTGGCTGCATTTAACTGTTTCTGCCAGAAAAATAAGCAACAAAAAACATTTCAATAGTCTAACATGATACTAGCTAATTATAGTGATCTTCAATCATTTTAAAATATTTAGCTTTTTTTACCATATGCAACAATTGGCCACACACACACACACACACATATATATATATATATATATATATATATATATATAAATTGAATTTCTTTCCCTCGCGTCAAGATAATGCTCTCAGTTTAAAGTAACAAGGTAATACAATTTTTAACAAGGTAATAAAGTAATACAGCACAAAAGGATATAGATGAATTTTAGAAAGTTTAATTAATACAATAAAAGAATGAATATGTGTGTCAAATAAAATAATCTCGAAAACTTACTTTAATACCTCACGGCTACTTAAAGTTTCCTGACACATTATAAATAACTAGTATAGGATCATATTTTTTAAATCTATATTTAAATTTAATTATGAAATGAGTATTTTAGAAGCATAATTAAAAGATGCTTTCAAACTCAGAGTACAATTGAAAATGCCATAAATTTATCTTTAAAAATTGACATATGATTGGGATTTGTATAACTGGAAAAGATTTATGAAAAATGTGATGTCTAGGTGGCACAATAGTAGGACCAATCTCCTTGAGGAGGAAAAAAAGTTTGATTTTATCCACTACTACAGTGATTCTCAACCTGTGGGGCGCGCCCCCCTAGGGGGGCGCCACCACACTAATGGGGGGGCGCGAGCATATCCAAGAGAAAATGTTATTTTAAAAAATTGATTAAGTGACTGAAAGGAAAGAACACACACACACATACAAAACAAAATACATTTCGACATATTTAATAATTAACTTATTAAATTAAAACAACTTACTAAATTAAAAACAAATTTAATAATTATTAGTGACTTCCTTGGGCCTGTCTTTCAGAGCAAAGTTTTTCGAAGAAGGGTTTAATATTAGAAATAGACATTCTCAGTTCTTTTTCTATATTTAGCTGAGATCTATATTTAGTCTTCAAAGAAGCCACCGCAGAAAATCCAGTTTCACAAAGGTAAGATGTTGAAAATGGTAGTAGAATGCGAAATGCCCTTGTTTTTAGTGCAGAAAACTTATCAACTCCTGCCCAAAATTCAAAGAGTGATTTATTACTAAATTGTCTTTTGGTTTCGCCGCTTGCCGTGAAGTCTATGAAGGTTTCTTCCTCTTCGATTGAGAGTCCTTCGGGAGTATTTTGAAATGGATCCCTCACCCACTTGTAACTTGATATCAGTTTGTCGTCAGCAAGAAATTACTTTTTAAAATTCTTTGCTAGCATTGCTAAATGATTTTCAATGGTTACAAAAACAACTTTCACATGTTGTTCTTCAGCCTTGTAAGTTTTAATACAATCATTCAAATTTGCAAACATTGTTAAGTTTTCTTGCTTTAAATTTCTGCTCCACAATTCCAATTTCCTACAAAAAGCATTAACTTTATTACTCGTATCTAATATATGTGTATTTGCTCCTTGCAGTTGAAGATTCAAGTTATTTAATTTCTCGAATCTGTCGATCATGTAGCTCAATTTCAACACAAATAAACTATCGCGAAAATTCTCAGCTACCGGTCTGTTTTCCTCTTGTAGGAAAACGGCGATTTCTTCTCTTAATTCATAAACACGTTGCAAAAATTTCCCTCGTGATAACCATATTGCCCCGCAATAAAATAGTAACGCTGAATGTACTGCACCCATGTCTTTACAAAGTGCGGAAAAGATTCTTAATTTCAGGGGTCTCATTTTTATATAATTTACTACGGTTACAACCGTAGTTAACACAATATTCAAACCAGGACTCATTTCTTTGGAAGCCAAAGCTTCTCTGTGGATCATGCAATGTGTACAGACGAACTGTGGCGATATTTGTTTCACAAGTGCTGGAATACTTTGGAATCTTCCTGACATAGAAGGAGCACCATCCGTGCATATTCCGACGTAATATTTCCATTCTATGTTTGCCTCGTTCATAAAATCATTTAAGATAGCAAATAAAGCGAGTGCTGTTGCTTTGAGTTCTATTGGTTTGCAGAAAAGTAATTCTTCTACTACTGACAAATCATCACAAAATCTAACATAGGCGATGAAATGAGCATCTTTATTACTATCTGTTGCCTCTCGAGTTGTATTGAAAACAATTTGTAACTCAACTTCGACCAAAGCTGACACTCTACATCTTCAGCTATATCAGCAATTTGACGGGCAACAGTATCATTTGAAAGAGGTATAGACTGCATTTCTTTTGCAAAATTATCTCCAAACATAATTTCTACAATATTAATCGTGGCTGGCAAAATAAGCTCTTCACCAATGGTGTGAGGTTTTTACATCTGACTATTTTATATGAAACTTTGTAAGAGGCAATTAAAGCTTTTTTATTCACAGACAAAGTTTTTTTAAACAATGATTTTTGCTTTTCATATGATTTTAATTTTAATTCGAAGAATTCTCTGGGTTTGTTTACGTACTCACTATGAAACGTTTCTAAATGTCGTTTAAGTTTATTAGGTTTCATGCTGTCTGCAGCCAACATTTTTGAGCAAATGATACACAGGGGCCTTTCTTCTTCATTTACTTCAGTACTAGTGAACCCAAAATTTAAGTATTCTTGAGAATATTTTCTTGCTTTTATTTTCGGAACCACGCTCATCTGTGTACTTGTTGATGCTTGTCTATCGTCTAATGCTCGCTTACGCCCGCTTAAAAATTTATCCATGATTCTGCATAAGTCTGCTGCCGTCAATATTTAATATGGTGAATTGCAATTACACGAAAATATTTATAATATACATATTCAGAAATTCAGAATAAATTCAATAGCGATAGAAGGATAGACTAGAATGAGATTGTCTGGAATTGAAATTGGCGTCATAGAACTTTCTCCTTCTCCCTATAAGAAAACATTTGTTCACATCTGCGCACGCTCCTAGCTTAATTTTTTGCTGACCAGACGAATTCCAGACAAATCGAAACTTCTCGCGAAATCGTGAGAATGCCCGACATGGCGGGACGCAAGAGCAATAAAAAAGCATAGGATTCTTGTTTTTTTCAATGCTGAGGATTGGTGGTGCAAAATGTCAATAAATTTCGGTATTCTTGGTAATTTGTAAAGTTTAAAAGTAAGGTTGTAGTGTAGGTTTAGCACCAAAATACTCAAAATACATTATTATTGTATATATTTTATTGTATGCGGTGGGGAGGGGGGGGGCGCGATGAAAATTATGATTGAAAATTGGGCCGTGAATACTAAAAGGTTGAGAAACACTGCACTACTAAATAATAGGAAAAGGGTGTTGCATTTCTCTTTTTGTATGCAGAACAATAACTTTTTCAATGATTGGGATTTTTTCAAGTTTCTCCAACACTTTTATACTTCTCACTATTTGTCGAAACTTCAAATAGTTAATATACTATATAAGAAAATGTAACCAACAGCTATTACCAATCATAAGGTTTTAAGGGGGATGTCAACTGCTTTTTAAATTATATTCTTATTTCAAAATTCGAATTTCTGTAAATTTACTTAACAGATCTACTGATTTTGTATTCACTGGATTAAGAATCACTTGTAATGTTCACTGTGAAAAATTTGATCGGAAACAAAGAAAATTTTCTTCACAAAATAGAAATCCATAATTTAAATTTCCATTAAATGACAACCGTGTTAAACATACACACACA
>JAPDSC010122844.1:0-18243 GCA_026290005.1 Latrodectus geometricus | reverse complement strand
TATATATATATACATACATATATATATGTATGTATGTATGTGCAATTTATGTAATATATAAATAAATAATGCATTTTTACAATTCTTATATTTTTAATTCCAGCACCAAGTGGGCCCCCAAGAGAATTGCGAGTTATAGCAACAAGCTCCAAATCCATCCAAGTATCATGGAAGGTAAATTAATTATAGTTACGATTTCCTAGTATTGATTAAAGTTGTAAGAAAAAGCTTTGATATCGTGTAAATTAAAATGGTGAATGAAAGACTTGCATATGATATTTAATGACAAATTCTCACTTACAGATTTTCCATTTGTCTTGTTCATTCTAAAAACAAAAATTGGTTTGATTTTAAAAAATGTTACTTAAATCATTCAAGAAATGAAAAGAGTAATCATAAAAAAACTTTTATATTTATCATATTTTTAAGTTTTACAGACCATGAAACTTGCAGAAAATAAAAACAAATGATTTTTATGATATATCTATTCACTTTCATTTTTTTAATATTTATCACGATGCGTATTTACACTTATAAATTAGGGTCCCGGAAACAGCCTAACATGGTTCAAAGGGTTGCAGATATTGAGAAAGCGACTGGTTATAGAAAAAAAGGTTAAAGAAGGGAAGTATAAATCACACATTTTCTACATGGAAGTGGAAATTATTGAATTCACAGTGTATAAAAATTTACCTGATAAGGCAGTCATCAGAAAAATATTTTATGGTAACATAATATTATCTGTGATAAAAAATTAACTATTTGGCTTAACGGAAACTGTACTTTTTTAAAGAAATGTGCAATATCCTGTTGTCTTCCGCAGTGCACTCTGCGTTTTTCTACTTCATTACGAAGACAAAGAAAAAATAGCAAATCCATTACTACTGCCTCTTGCTTAAAGCACTGAAAGACGATATCGACAGTCAATAGCACTTACCTTTATATTTTAAAAGCTTTTATATTTTAAGAGAGTCAAAGTCCTCATCTTTTTCTGCCATTTTTCATTCACTATAAGGGCAAAAATAATGTCTTGCATTGGACATAATGTTTTACTCGAAATCATTAAGGAACCAAGTTCTTGTGACATTTTAATCACCTTATGCATATCCAGAAACTTTTCAGTAGGTCGAATAAGTTTACATTTTCTGAATGATCCTGTTTAACAAATACATTTCCTTCACGCTTAAAGACATTTTACTTGGAACAAACTAGTGTGTTAATGAATTAATTCTTTTCGAAACAAAATAGTGTAAATTTTAAATCTTTCCCGGAACAAACTAGTGTTAATTAATTCTAACTATTTTATATCTCTTTCTTTTTTTTCTTGTCCGCCACCATCCAACAACATCCAATATGTCAAATTTCGTGAAACTCAGGATAACACCTTGACCATTATCATCAGTAGAAAAAAGAGAAGAAAAAAGTTTGTGCTTATATTTTTTGAGCATAACCAAGCTCCTTATTACGTTGGCTAACATACTGCTGTGACATTGGATTATAAAAACATTGCTTGTATACCCCATTTTATAACTCTTTCACGTTAACACTAGCATTATTACGGAAGGGGTCATTTTAAAACCTAACAAACTTTTATCTCTGACTACTTTTCTTTTCTTTTTTTTTCGCAAATAACTTAATCTATTCCCGACTTTTCCTAAATCATTGTGATTTACGAAATAGTAAAGATTTCAAAAAAATCGTATTTTTATTTTAGCCCTAACAAATAATTATACCTAGAAGTACTGCAGATATCATTTTGACGCCCTTCAGGGAAAAGAAATGTGAATACATTCCATTGTATTATTTGCACTGTTACTTATGTATAATATTTTTATTTGCACCAGCTAAACAAAATACAAACAAAAGAAAATAATTTGGTAAGTCTGCATAGTTTCACATCTGGCAGTCGCATGATTTGAAATACTTTTCTTCATGGAAAGAAAACAGAGATAAGAGATTATTATGAGCTGAACGTTTGTAGATTTTTCGTAGATATTTTGTTTATTATTCAGAACAAGTTTTGGTGGAAATTTTTTTAATTTATTTACATACATTTATTACAGTGATGTATTAATGGTGCGTAGAAAAGGACTAATGCATGAAAAAATCATGAAACTGATGCAAGAACTATCTGATGCTGATTCCAGTCTATCTGCTTCTGATAAAAATGCTAAAGTGGCAACTAATAGACACCCAAAAAGGAATATGAAATTCAACGTAATTCAGACTAATACATGTAAAGTAATTGTTAGTTATGGAACTGTAAGGAAAGTAGAAAATATTTCAAATAGTTTCTGGTCGGTAACCCTTGTAAAATTACGAAAAAATTCAGGACTGACATTTTATTCTAAACGTTCCATTTGCTCTGGTAAAGTTCTTAGTGTGTGGTAGTTAATGATAATTGAAAATATTTTACACGTCATAAAGGAGTGTACTGATGCTGAAGCCAAGTGTAAACTTCATAATGGCTCCTACACTATTTTATCAACAGAACTGGAAGTATTCCTAGCGTTGCTGTACTTAAGGGGAGCATTAGCCACCGCAAGAGATTGTCAATTCTTAGCTTGTGGTCCAAGACTTGGGTACCAAAGTTTTTTCATGAAATAATGAGCAGAAGTAGATTTCTGGAAATTATGAAATTTCTTCCTTTTGATTATAAACTAACAAGTTCTTCACGTTTGCAGCGTGATAAATTTGCACTAATGTCCGAGATATTGAACACTTTTATAGAAAACTGTGATCTATGCTACAAACCAAATGAAAACATTACCATTGGTGATCAGTTATTCCTTACAAAATCAAGATAACGTTTTTTGCAGTATATGCCTAACAATCCCGAAAAATTCGGAATAAAATTTTGGCTAGCATCAGATGTTAGGAGAAAATTCTTATTAAATAGTTTTACATATTTAGAAAAAGATGAAAAGAGACCAAATCAAAAAGAAAACGAAGAAAGAAAGAAAACGAAGTAAATCATTTAGTTAATCCTTACAAAAATATGGACAGAAATATAACTATAGACAGTTTCTTTACATCAGTAAAACTTGCGAAATTACTAAAATTAAAAGTATCTAGTCATGTTGGAACAATAAATCGAGCAAAGAGAAAAATTCCCTTTAGTTTAAAAAATGTAAGAAACGAACTTTTTTCTTCAGTTGCGATAAAACACGACTATATAACACTTAAGGTCTGTTTACAAGCTCCGAGTTTCTTGTCCGAGTTAGCAATATGATGTCATCAAGGCTGAGTAATTTGTTTCTCGGATCTCGGATTCGTGAGTGGTGTTTACATGATGCGATTTCTCGCAGTCGATATTTTGACTTCTATTGTAGTTTCACTATTGATTTTCATTGATTGCTGTTTTGTTTATGG
This sequence comes from Latrodectus geometricus, assembly GCA_026290005.1. Lineage (NCBI taxonomy): Eukaryota > Metazoa > Arthropoda > Arachnida > Araneae > Theridiidae > Latrodectus > Latrodectus geometricus. The sequence goes on along the minus strand of JAPDSC010122844.1, from coordinate 14,871 downwards.
ACATTGTGTCTTTCGAATTCAGTATTTAATTAGTGCTTTATTTTTTCTGTTTTTTAATATGAATGACGAAATAAAAATTATATAGATATGGCCTCAATCTGTATTCTTCAATTAAAATGTTGATGTTTTCTTTACTCCAATTCATTTTTATAACTAATGGTTTGAAAAAGAAATTTGATTTTCCTGTCTTCCGGTGACGTCAGTCTTCCATAAAGCTGATTGGCTGTGGACAAAATATCGAATGAAAAAGTAGCACATGTTTTATTTCTTTCCGAGATAGGATCGCAATCTCCGAGAACGTGTTTACAAACTCCGATTTCAGGATGGCATTGAGATCCGAGCAAGTTCGAACGAGAAACTCGGAGCGTGTAAGCAGGCCTTTACATCATATCAAGATAAAAGGAGCAAAAACGTAATTTTGTTAAGTACACATCATTCATCAGATGAATTTGAATCTAAAGGCCTGTTTATATGCTCCGAGTTTCTCGTCCGAACTTGTTCGGATCTCATTGCCATCGTGAAATCGGAGTTTGTAAACACGTTCTCGGAGACTGCGATCCGATCTCGGAAAGAAGTAAAACATGTGCTACTTTTTCATCCGATATTTTGTCCACGGCCAATCAGCTTTATGGAAGAGTGACGTCACCGGACGACACGAAAATCAAATTTTTCTTGCAAGCCATCAGTTATTAAAATGAATTGGAGTAAAGAAAACATCGCCATTTTAATTGACGAATACAGATTGAGGTCATATCTATATAATTTTTATTTCGTCGCTCATATTGAAAAACAGTAAAAAGAAAGCACAAATTAATTACTGAATTTGAAAGACACAACGTCTGTAAACAAAACAACAATCAATGAAAATCAATAGTGAAACCACGATAGAAGTTAAAATATCGAATGCGAGAAATCGTATCATGTAAACACCACTCTCGAACCCGAGAAACCGATTTCTCAGCCTTGATGATATCATATTGCTAACTCGGACGAGAAACTTGGAGTGTGTGAACAGGCCTTAAGAAAGAAGGTTTCTGATGTAATATAGTTTTACAATACTGCAAAATTCAGGGTAGATGTTTTGACCAAATGGCAAGCAAGAAAGCACCATCAAGCCGTTGGCCAGTACGTGTATTCTACAATATTTTGGACTTAGAATGCATAAATGTGTGGATTCTGAATAAGGAAGTTAGAAAAGAAAATATCAGCAGAAGGGATTTTCTATTGCATTTAGCAGAAGAGCTAAAAGAACAATATATATCTAGTAAAAACAAATTTGTTCTCTTTTCAAGTGGCTTTAAGGATGGAAAAGATTCAATAAAATAAAATATATATATATATATATATATATATATATATATTAATTAAGGAAATGCGAAGCTAACAAAACTTCTAATATTTACGACAATTGTAATAAATATGTATACGGATATTGTACACGAAAAATCAGAAATATAAGCTTGTGTGCTAATTGCTGCACAGACTAATATATTATCTGTAAATAAAATAGTTCTATACATTTCTATTTCTATGAACTCCTTATAGCAAAAAGTTTGTTTTAAAAAATTTTAATACTTGGATTAAAAACCACTTTTTCTCGAAAAATTTGCGTAAATATTTATACATTTTATTTTCTGTGTTTCTGAAATGTAAGCTATTGAAAATGGAAAAAAAATTACATTTTCCGATGGAAATATTCAAATGCTTGTTCGTTAATTGACTACATGCCTACACAAAGTCTCTATATTCTTTAAAATATACTCTAGTTGCCCTAATTTCCCTTATTTTAACTTCTTTTTCACAAATATATTATATCTTATTGAGAAATATTCAGATATCTCAAGATCAATTGAAATAACACCCGCCGTGATTCTAGGTATACGAAGACTATCGTATTTCTAGTGTTAAGGGGTGCAGACATGTTGTATAATAGCTTTCTTTAGCAGATTTTAAATTTTAGAAACTGCTCAACCAATGGTGCAAATATTTCATGCAACAATTCATTGAAACTGTTTAATTCCTTCAAGTTTGTGATTGGTTTCGGTGCAAAATTCACAATTTATTTATTTCAATATGCCTGAACACGAATAGTTTCTTTGATTTTCCTATGAGAACATCATCTGTTGCGTTACTCCATACATGGATTGTTATTATTCTCTACTTGTTCCTTTGACACTCATCACAATTTTACAATTACTTTCCAGCCAAATCTTCAACTTCGATAAATCTCTGAAGTTTTTTTTTTTTTTTTTTTTTTTTTTTTTTTTTTTTTTTTAAATAAATTGAGGCATACCTTCTATATACCCCCAGATTGTTTTCCCCAACAAATACTGAACTTCAGAACTCCATAGGATTTCTTCTAGTGATCAAACCAGCCAAGGATTGAGACAAATGTAAGGTCTTTGCCTTTTCAAATAAAATTTCAATGCTATCTCTTATGAGATTGGACCATTAATTAGGGTGTTTTTTCTTTATTGCTTGGAGTAACCAAATGTAGTCTTTTTTTTCCCCTTATTGAAGTCATATCTCCTTCATACTTTTCTTTTCTTTCAATGTTTCTGAATACATTCTCAAACTGACACAGACTCAATTTCAATCTCCCTCTTTTTTCGGCCCCTCAGGTTGAAATCATATTATGTGGGCAACGAGAATATCGAGTGCCAAATTTTCTCTTTTAGAACTATAATGTAATACATTTTATATTTGAAAATTTAACATAATGCATTAAATTGATGTCTCTTATTCGTTAATTTAGAACTATAAAAGTTAAATTTACATTCTTAAAATTATTTTTATAATGCATATAACATGAGTGCGATAAATGTGGTGTTTTCTTGGGGGGGGGGGGGAAATCTGCTAGCGTAGTTTGATTTATAGTAAAATATAATATTACCTTAAATAAAGATTTTGAATATTACTCGTATATTCTGTTTTCAAGCAAATAGATAAAAATATCCAATTTATTTTTAAAGTTATGATGATAAGTTAACTTTATGATGTTGATTTTTTTAATAAAGCAAAAGTATATCAAGTTGGAATATAAAGTGTCTATATTGGAAATTAAAGTGTCTTTTTGAAGTATTTTTCATCTTATAAAAAATAAGAATACAGTTTCCTGGTACTAATCTTATTTCATAAAAATTTGATAATAAACGTATTATTACTTCTTTGAATCTTCCCTACAATCTTCAATTTCAAAAATGTTTGAATAGCTGTACTTTTTTGGCTTTGTACTTATCTTATTAATTCAAACATTCATAAATAACATTTGAATTATATCGAAATGATTCATGAAATCCATCTGAAAATACCATGTCGTAAATTTATGACATGGCTAGTTGGTGACAGTGATATTAAAAATGGCATCTTCTTCATCAAAATTATGCACTAATGACAACAGCATAATAGCTGGAAAAATGCATGGTATCAAATCAACATACTTAATTACAATTCATATCAACAAAAATATTTCTGAGAAAAATGCTATATATTAGTATAAATTTAGATATTTTAATTAGAATGAAAAACTGAAGAAAAAAATATGGTTTTCTCATTAACTTAAATATATATTTTTGCTCATCCGAATTTTTCAGATTTGAAATTCTTAAAATGAAAGTAATAAAGCAATAACTTTTGAGCACTATAAGTAATCAAATAAAATTGTACCATAACAATAAGACTACAAGTTACATTTAAATCATTCTATCTCAAATTGAAGACTATAATATAACTAACTATTTTGTAAACTAAAAACTTACTTATTCGTCTTAAAAATACTGTGAGAACATAAATCTTATTTTATTAAGAATTTAATATAGTCTTCGAGATTTTATATAAATATTTATTTATGTAAATTGTAGTTCAAACTTACTGAAAATACCTTCTGTTTTACTCTATGTTTATGAAATTGAATATTTATATTTTGAATATATTTATTAATCTTGTATAGCTCTTTAGATTATAACTTAGCTAATAGTTTAGTTAAAGTACATGCAGAGATATTAAAGAAAATTAAAATAAGTCTGAGTTTATGTATATTTCATCAAAGAAAAAGTAATTCTAAAACTGGATAAAAAAAAAACAATTACAAAATGGATGCTTTCAATTTTACAGTAAATTAATTACCACATTCATGTAAAGCTTATACTATAAATGTTGCATAAAAATATATTTTAAAACTCTAAAAATTATCATACAATTAGTTGGAAGTTTTTAATACAGACAAAACATAACGTAAATATTGTTTGCATTCATAAATTTCAGCAAAACGCTTCATAAATATATAAATAATAAATGCATTTTTTAACGTCGATAACATTAATCTTGGTATAGATGTTTCATATTTGGAAAAGGATATTCTCAATTAGCTTTTTCTCTTTCATTTATATATTTAAAATGTATCATAGGTATTTAAAATAAAATTTATCTTTTAATTTCTATCTTTAAACCGAATTTACTGTTTCATAGCCAAACTCTATTCATCTGAAATTTACTGCTTACTAATACTGAAAAAATTGTCGAAGAATGTTTGGAATAACGTGTAAAAAATATAATATTATGTGCATTGAGCGGGTACAAATTTCGATTTTACTTTTATATCTACCTATTTTACTTATTTGTTTTTCATATTTTTGTAAATCTTCTAAAACATTATTTGCTAGATATTAAAAACAACATTTTGTTCTTCACTTATAGCCACCTTTGAAAGAAGACAGTCTTTCGCCTATAGACGGATATTACGTTGGATATAAAAATCGTAATAGTGAACAGTTTGCTTACAAAACAATGGAGACCTCTCACGATGGAGTGCTTGAGTGCGAAATAACAGACCTTTCCAAGAATACAAAGTACAGAGTTATTGTTCAAGCTTTTAATAACAAAGGCGCCGGACCACCATCGGAGGAGGTTCAAGTACAAACTCTAGAGTTTGGTACGGTAGGAGGAAATTTATTTGTCCATTTTATATTTACTTGTGTGTATATTCGTGGCTTTGTTTTGATATTGTATGGATTTATATCTCAAAAATTTATTGATGGGATTTATACTTCCGAAATATATTATTGAATAGAATTGAAGGCTTTATTTTCAAATATCATTAACACGATTTATAATTAGTTTAAATATTTTTAGGCATTTGTGGTTACTTCTTCAAATAGATTCAAGTTTCAGGTCGATTAAATTTAAAGAGACTCTAAAAGAACAAATGTTACTAATTTTTATTTTATAACATTTATTTACATTTTTTGTTTAATATGTAAAGTGCGTTTAAATATAGCAAAGACTGACGAAAATTTATCATTGTGATTAATAAACTCTACCATTAAATTTTGGAATATATTTGAATTCTAAGCTCAATAACAATAAGCCAGAAAAATCAGATTTGACAATATACACACTAGTAACTATAAGATTGTTCAATTAATTAAAAATAGCATTTCTCATTTCTGAAAAAGGCCATTTTACTAATTTTAGTGAGTGGGTATCTTATAATATTTTACCTTTCTTTTGCAAGGATTTCGAATTCAATTTTACTTGCACATGTATTCATTTCAATAATTTCTTCAAATTTAAAACTATCATCGGCGTATGATGAAACAAATATTCGTAAGTCCAGAACGCTACAGATTCAATACTACTATATTGAATTACGTTGTTTGAGGTGTTGGTGAAAGATTGTATATTCAATTTTACTTATATGAACTGTATAGAACTTTATATGGTATTGAAGTTTGAAAAGGAAAGTACCAGATCAAATATTAATTACGTAAGTTAAGGATAGTTCATAGTTTTGATATGTCTGCCTGTATTTAATAGCTTAGGAGAGCAGAAAGTGGCCAATAGAAATCCATTGCAATAATAAAATATTATGAATTTAGAACATTTTTACTTAAAGCCTTCTATTAGACGTTATGTGAACAGGGAAAACTTTTAATTTGAAGAAGTTACATATAAATTAAATCAAAAGTATTTAAATTTTTAATATGTTGAAGTCTTAATACATTATTATATTTTACTAATCTCAAGAAAAATATTCTAATTTTTATAGCTTGTATATTGATTGTGGTATTAACGAAATATAATCACCACTTCAATCTAACAGAATTTTTTTTTATCATACACCAGTTGTCATATAAATCAAGGAAAAATCCCCAAAATGACGATAACGCAAAAAATTATAAGTGAAGTTTGATGGAACTTATTCACATTATACTACTCATAAGAAGGTACAAAATAGCATAAAAAGAAATCACCAGACAATTATGAGGTTACGGAAATTAGCGTATGTATATGATGAACAAAAGAAAGGTGTCAGTTTGGTGTAAGAAAAGTATCTTGAATATGAGGTATCATCTCCCCGAGAAGTAACACAGCACATGCAGCGGTAAGTGATAATCTCAATTATTCGGTCTATTAATTGTATAAGAAGTGTGAACCACTTCTCTTCCAAAGTAGTAAAAGCATTATTAGGGTTCTTGGCGGGTAATTGGTAGCAGCTAAACGTCGTCCTAGAACGTCCAAAACATGCTCAATTGCCTTAAGTTCCAGACATAGAGCTAGCCATGTCAGGTAATCAATTGTTTCTTGCTCAAGATAAACATGTATAATGCGAGAGATCCCTGTGTAGAATAGCATTATCAACCTGTAGCATGAAAGCATCGTCTATTGTCCTGCATAAGGGTGCACATCACCAGTCAAGACGTTATTTCTACAGGTGTGAGCATTAACATTTACATTAACTTAACCACGGGAAAAGACACGGAATTCGGCATGTCTACCCAAAAAGATACTCTCCCAATCACAGATGCTGCCTGATCCGTTTGCATTACTTTCAGGGATATTTTATGGCTGAAAAAGAGTTCCGTGTTCTCTCTAATTGAAAATTTGCCTAAAATTGCTTTCAAGGTTAAATCTCGATTCATCCATAAAGAGAACAGCTCTCCATTGATTAGACATCCAGTAGACATGTTGACGAGCCTATTACAAACTTTCTCACCTATTGTGTGACATGAGGAGGACCCAAATGTCTGGACTGCTCTCATAAATACTACATTCGGGAAGCCTTCTACTCACGAATGATCTGGATAACAACCTTCCAGAGCTTTCAGCATGGAAGTATTTGAATTCAGCCGGAGTTGTAGTTCAATTACCTCGTGCGCTTTAGGACAAATATCCATCACTGGCACTTGTTGTATCGCATAGTCATTCTCGGCGAATCTCCTGGATGCCACATCTGTGGTTAGAAATTGTTACCACGGTCTATGAATCGCAGATGAAATCACATTCTGCCATCTAGCCTCTTCTATCTGACTTTGCCATGCCTCTAGTCTCCCAATAGCTAGCCCTCGAGTCAAATGATGCTTTAAGACCATTGTTAGAATTTCCCTATACCAGATTTCTATTCTCAGACACGCAACGACTATTGCCACCTTAGTCGGAGACATCAATATGTATTCTCCTCGCAAGTGACGTATTTTGATTGCATTGCTACAATTTTGCATAGTATCATATTGTTCAGCTCCTTTTACTTACTAACATAGTCAAATTTCATGGAAATTGGGCAACATAGTCAAATTTCCTGAGTTATCACTATTTTTGTTATTTTTCCTTAATTTTTGGCAATCAATTTATATGCTCTGCAAGCTTAATATCATTTATTCTTATGATAACTAATCATTGTCATGTATTCTTATTGTGCGTGCTAAATACAGATGTTTTTCTAAATAATAGAAGCCAAGATGCTTAAAGATTCATTTATTAATGTAGAGAATTATTTGTTTTTTTACCTATTAAAACAACATGTATTCGCTTATTAATCGAGTTATATAATTGTTTATAAGAATAATCTTTTTCATTGCGAAATTAGGAAAATTTTAGAAAATAATACTGGTGGATATATCAATTCTGAATTAAACGCTCTTAATGGATCCTAATGGTTGTATTATAATGAGATAGGTTGACTGTATGGCCTATGTAGCTGTTTCTCTTCATTCTTTTCTTTATTAAAACATGATTTGACCTGTCACGATGAATATAAATAAACATCACGTACCTTAAATATATTTCCTTTTCTGCAAAAAGCAATACTGATACACTAAACTGAATTATTATTGCAAGATCATTGACCTGTTGGTGATTAATTTGTTTATTTCATTAAAACTTCATTTGCATAACATGTTTCTCCCTGCACAACTTATTCTGGTTTCAAGTATTTTAATCAATAAAAACTTTGGATTTTTTGATTATCTCAAGTTACAGGGCTACTTTGTCATAATATGTGAAATAATTTCAAAATATCCCATTTAAAAAAAAAAATTGTTTTCTAGTTTGCAAACTCCAATTATTTTAAGAACTTTTATACCCTTGTAAAAAATATAAGTTACTTTAAAAATTACTTCTAGAATTCAAATAGCTAATAAGTATTTATTTATTTTTTATACTTAGTATGAGTTTTGCATAAAATTTTTGTCTACTCCAAATGAATACATTAACTTCAGTGAAAAGCAGTTGTATTATATGAAAAATGCAGTAGCGCAATATTGTTTAGAATGTGATAAAGGTAGAATGCTTTTTTTACCTTTATCATTTTGTAAACAATAGTAAAAAATGCGAAAAACATAAGTACTGAATAACAAAATATCATGAATTATTCAAAATCTTGCTTATAATTGAAAAATATGTAAAATAGCATTTGCAACTTATTTTTGTAATCCCAAGGGATTGAAAAAGTTCTTGAAAAGTTTAAAGAAGTTGAAAAATACATATTTTACCGTTATTTTTATTCCTAATTTATATTTATTTTATGTTCATGTATAATTCAAATGCTTTATATTTTTTTTTACATTAATAATTGCAATAATTTAAAAATTATGTTTATTTTACAAAAAAAAAATGTTTTTCTACATTTGATCTGCAGGATTCTTAAAAATTTTTTTATCTCAATTAAATCAAGGAAATTGAAATTTCCTATAACTCTGCTTATTTAAAAAAAAAATGTAAGGGTTTTTCCCCTTAAAAATGTTCATGTATTGCTTGAATTTGAAAAAAAATTAGAAGAAACTTTTTTTTACATTATATAAATCTAAAATTTAAAAAAGTAAAGAAAAATTTCAGGAGCGAATGCCTCACAACGCAGTGTTGTTGAAAATATTTAAACGAGCCTGAATTATCGCAACAAACATTCTATTGCTTTATTTGAAGATTTTCACTAATGTAAACTCACTTGCATGATTGATAATTACAAATTAAATTAAATAATTGGCAAAATCTTATATAAATAAAGGAATTTCATCGATTAAAAGTACATTATTAGATGTAAATTTTTTGTTCATTATTCAGGACTATAAAGCTTAAAGAACTTAAGTATGATTAACTCTATATCAGTTTTTGTTCGGAAAATTTAATTTTTTCATTCTTCTTTTTTGAATAACTAGTTTCAAATCTCGTTATTTGATGGGGGACATATAAAAATCTATCTCAAGTATCTAGCCATATTTATTTATTTATTTATTATGATAATTCAATTGTTTTGTCATAGTCTATTATTTAACTCATTTTTCAAATTTGAAAGAAACATTTGTTTTTAATTTATATTTAGCACTATTAAGCAAAAGACTTTCTGGGTTATAATTACATAACATTTATTTAAAATGTTTTGAACACAAAAAGTAATTTGTGTGTATTTCATATTAGCTTATTTCTATTCCCTGTTCTTTTTAAAAAAAAGATTTGTTATCGTCGGTGACTTTATGTAGTCTTTTGTGGATAATGAAATAATTGAATAACCCATGTAATAATTATGAATAACCCATGCGTAAATGTGACAAAATAAAGCAAAATATTTAGAAGATATGAAGAAAAATTAAAACAAAATTACCCATCGTTATATGTTACAATATTATCTCAAGAATGTAAAATGATTCTCATTTGCAAGAATATAATTTTTATTAATATTATTCATATGAATGAATCCATTGTTTGGAAATTATTGTAAAAAACTATTATTTCAATTATTGTTTGCATAAAATAATAAATGTTAAAGCAAAGAAACAAAATGTTTTTCCTAGTTATATAATACAAAGTAATATTAACATAATAAAACATGTTAATTATAATCCATAAAAAATACTTTGTACTCATTTTGAACTATATCTAATGAGAAATTTTTATAATACAAAAACTGTTAATTCGTTTGCATTATCAGTTATTATAGTTTAACAAAAGGTGCAGTTTACGCTTTAAATTTGTTTTAAAATATAGTATAAATTTACAGAAACGTACAATATTTTCCATTATATTATATTAAATCGTAAAAAATTGTGTGAATATCTTTAAGATATTTTTAGTTTAAGATAAATTTTTTACCATTTAATTTTTATATTCTTACTAGTTCCTCGTATTTGAAAGCATATAAATAAATCGCATTGGAAAAAATAACAAAATTTACACAGTGCTATAATAATGTACATAAATTTTAAAGTGAAATATGCAATTATTATTGAAAAGGTAGTGACAGACAGAAATACTGCAAAACTATTTTATATATATATTGCTTTGCTTGATGCATATATGCACAAAGGAAGTATGATTTCAGAATAAAATTTTCTATCAATATATTCTGAAACATGTACCTGTGATATCATCTTTGAAAATATTTTCATATATCATGAAATGTAATAAACTTTCCTATTATCTATTCATTTTGTTAAAGGTATTTTGATTTTATTTTGTTATAAAAGAGGTAAAATATAATATTTAGGTATAAAAAATATAAACTTCAATAACTGTTCAAATAAATACCCATCAAAATTTATAAAAAGTATTTACCTAAAAAAGTCTTAGAACTGAAATGCTAAAAATTGTATTTATGTACTCAAAAAGAGGATTTTTATGACAGTAATTTGAAACCATATACAAATGTAAATAATGTCCTAATAACTAAGTTATGTGTAATATATATTCATTTTATTATTATCTATATTGCTTTTAAGTTAAATTGTGATTTTTTTCTTTCTACATTTAGTTATACAAAAGAAGATTAAAGCATTCGGATGTATAAATACAGCTATATGCATAAATCTACGTATATAATGCATAGATTAAATTTAACAACACAATAAAAATAATTGCAAAATATTACAATTTTTAATGCAAAAATTCGTAAAACTTAGTATCATGAAACAATTTTAAACTCTATATTTAGTTGTTAATACTCTGTGTAATATATAGGTTTTGTAGAACTAAAATTGTTTAAAAATATACATTTAGACTGATAAAATAATAAAATAAATAACAAAAAATATTTTAAATAAATATGAATAGGGGTAATTTTTTTTAAATAGGGATAGAAAATAATAAAAGCAATATCATTCTTAAGCAATATATTGAATCATATTTTACCTAAGAAAAGTAATCAAATGTGAAATAGATATACACTAACTTTTACTATTTGTTGTACAATAATGGTCAGGTAACTGGTACTGTTAGCAGCTTTTGAAAAACTCAGCAAAGTAAATCAGTGATCTGTAATCATATTTAAAATCGATAATGTTTGATAAATAAATAAGACTCGTGTTCATTAAATAAAATCCAAACAATACTTTATGGCGAGATTTGCAAGATGTATCTATCGAAATTTTTCTCCACTTATTACTGTGTTTTTTTTAATTTAATGTAAAAAAAGTCTTAAAAGTATAAAATATTTTGAGATAAGATATTTTGGTATGAAATATTTTGATTATATATAGATATGTTACCTGAATGTATCGATAATTTTTTGATTCAACAGTTACAGAAGTGCATTTAATACATTTATTTAAAGAAAAAACAGTTTTCAAAAAATAATTTACAGTATCAGCAATCAATAAAAATTTCTATCAACATTAAAGTGATTACATAAACTTTGATTTGATTACCTTATTACTATTTATAGAGTAAAAATGTATAATTAAAATACCTTTTTAATATAAAGTATAATTTATATTAAAAAGGTATTTTAATGTTAATGTTCAAATGTTTAATGTTCAAGTTATAAATGTTTTCTTGAATATTTTAATGATTTTAAGTTTAAAAATGATCAGAATAATTTGATTTAATATTACGAAAAACAACTTCTATAAATTATTTTGTAAATATCTTTCTTCTAAGAAAGAAATTATATTCATACAAATTTCTGTCACAATAGAATTTAATGTATATTAAAATATAATGAGTACATTTATATTCTAAAGAAACTAATAATCATCATCTCCCATGAATATATTGGATCAAAAGGGAATGTCAACATTTATTTTGATTATAATAAATGTGATGTGTGAAGTTGTGACCGTTAAAAAGGGTATCTATTAAGATACATGGTAATGTAAAAAACTTTGTTTTTGGCATTCTAATCTCAAAACTTAAAATACGGTTTACTGCCACAGTAAGTTATGTTTCAAACATATATGAAGAAAAAATAATTATAAGGTGTCTAAGAAATACCAAATAAAAAAATAAGTCTAAATGTTGAATTTATAATACACTAGTATACAAAACTTAAGCAGCAGGTGTTTTTTGCATAGCTTTATAAGAAGCTATTTGAAAGATAGATATAAAACTCAGAAATGTAGTAAGTACATTAACAGTATTTTGTACTAAAATAAGTATGAAAGCTTAGTTAAGAAAAATTTAACATATATACAGTATGGAATCAAACAAAAAACAATTTTATTGAATTCTATGCAGCGTTACACATGATTGTCATACAAGAGGAAGAATATCAAGAAAACGTTTTTTAATATGGGTTATTACCTCCCATTACTAAAATTTTGCTTCACACCTTCTCTCCATACTCTGCATCAGCTTATTCAATTGTTTAAGTATAATTGCTTATTCCTCAGTCAGCATATGATGTAATTGATGGGTGTTCCCTGGAAGATGTAATCGTTCTGCAAAGCATCTGCCCAAATTATCCTACACATGATATATGGGTTTTAAATCAGAGTAGTATGCTTTAAAATGATATCTTCCTTTTTTTATTATCTGCTAAACAGCAGAAGTTTGGTGTGATCATGGATTACCAACTATAAAAATGAAGCCTATTTCCGTTGTATCTTGAAAAGGAAGCAGATGTGCTAGAATCACAGCCTTATTATAGCGAATTTCTGCTAGAAAAGCTCTGTCGAAAATGCGGAATTCAGTTTAATCGTTCAGCATAATGTTCCCTCATGCGGCAATTCCAAAGCCACTGAAACGATCTCTTTCCATAATTTACTGATGAAACTGTATTCTAACTTTTGCCCAAATGAACTGATGTTATAAATTGCAGTAAAAGGGCTCATTTTTAAAGAGGACATGACTCTATTCATGAGATGTTCAGGTTTTGTGCTCCTTGCACCAATCTGAACGATAACTCCGATGACCAACTTACAGAAGGATATAACGTTTAGGACAGTGGACGAATAAGATATGTTTGTGAAGATATCTGGACACAGTATGTCTTGAAAGTACCCATTGTAGAATACCATTTCTGACAATGGTGCTACTTGCTAACTGGTTTCATGCTATTTTCGCTTGATGTATTGGTTAGCCACTGTAGTGTTTTCCTGACGTGACCACCATCAACTTTTCAAACAGCTGTATCCATGATATGAAAGGCTTTTCAAAGGTGAGAATGACACGTTAATTACAAATTCTTCACCTACATTAGTCACATAACGCTCCTCCTCCAATTTTCGGATAATTCTTGTACTTCTAAAATCATCCAGGTTATTCCCTCTAATCATATTTTTGAAGACAAACTTATTTTCACTTGCAGGGAATGTTTTTAGTAGCATCTCTGTTATTTCATTTATTGTAGTCTAAAACTGCGTCCTCTAATTTACTGTGACGTTTCGTTTTGCATGTTTATTGAACTGTGTGACTACCCATCACACAAACACCAGTTCTTCAATTTAATGATTTTTTACTTAATATTAAATGTATGTTGGCTTGACAGATTTGCACAGCAGCGTATATTTTGAAGGATTATATCAAGAATTAAATAAAGTTTTTTAAATGCGTATTATGGAAGAAAACAAGAATATCATTCAATGAAATAAATGTGCCTTAATTTTATAATACTAATGTTTGCTTTTTCATAACTAACTCCATTAGTATCATAAATTGCACTTTGTTACATTTTTTCTTGAAACATTTGAAAAATTCAAATTGATTATAATTAATTTCATAAATGTTCTGGAATTTTATAAGTTCCATAATTTAGCACTATATATTCGAAAAATAGTTTAAAATATATTTTATTTTTATGTATTAGTTTCTATGTGTAAGAATGCAAGTATATTTTGTTTAAATAATAACTAATTTCATGTAATGGTTTCATGATTACTATCGTAATAATTATAATTAGTTATTTTAATGAATGTTTTACATATTTCAAAAAGGAAATTAAAATGAATCGTGTTTATGTGTATAACTTTTTTACATTAATAGAATAATAATTAGATTTATTATTTACTTAATTTATAATCTAAATTATTTGAGGGATATGAAAAACTGTCTTTTAAAGTTTATAAAACCATTAAACACTAAAATATAAAATTTTAATTTACAAGTTTCATTGAAGATGAGTTAGAAAGCTCTTCAATTAGCAAACGCAAATATTTACTTTGTGTAATTAATTCTAAAATACATCAAGAAAACTTGAATGGAATTTATTCCTTCAAATAAGTCAAAAGGCATGAAGCATTTTTCATGTAAGAGTAAAATGTTTGCCAAATTATTTTAATTGCTTATTCTAAACTCAACATACCTTGATTGCTTCCTAAATTCTAGCTGAAATAAACTAGCTTTTACTAAAGCATTTTAAAGCCCAGTTAGGTTTCCATAAAAAAGAAA
>JAPDSC010122828.1:25257-38308 GCA_026290005.1 Latrodectus geometricus | reverse complement strand
TTAACTGTTACAATAAAAGAATTTATTATAAGCAGGTACAAAAAAAATGCATGCTCCTATTTGGAGCACGTAAAAAAGCTCTCTAACAGTGTGAAAAAAGGAAACTGAAAAGCAAAAAAGCCTTTTCATGATTCTTTCAACTCAATGCGTAGTAAGATTCATTCAGTGTTACGAAAAAGAAAAACGAAAATACTAGAAAAAAAATGAACCTGAAAACATGCAGAAAAATCTCGGCCATTTATTTCTGGTCTCTCACCCTTCCTAAAACCCTTTTCAACAGGGCAATGTAATTAATTTTAAGCGTAACTCCTGGATATTACGCAGAGAGAAATCCCATTGCATCATTAATCTTAGTTACATTCTAAATGAAAGAGGAGGAAGAAAAAAACAATGCACGGTTTTCATTTATTGTGTACCAAGCTTTGTTGAAAAATTAGAACAATATACTATTGAATCAATCCGTACGATAAAACATTGACTTTATGACTTTGACTTATTTAAAGTAATCCTAAATTGCTATAATCCGTCATAATGATTGATTTTATAATGTCTCTTAAGCGACTTATTATCTATCCAATTTTTACTAGATTTTCAATCTGAGTATGTGTGTGATATTTTAATAACTATACATATTTGTTAAAATACAGTTTTAATTAACATTTTCTCCATGCTAGCATATATTTAAATACTAATTGCACATTATGGAATCATTTGCATATTTTATGGGGACATAATCACAAGTATTGTTTGATTTTTATTTAATCTTTAAATTAGTTTCATGTCCTTCATATTTGTCTTCATACTTTTAAAATCGAAATTCAATGATGTAAAAATTATTTTATTTTTGAAGGAAAAAAAATTTCATATACTTTCACATGTTTAATGAACTATTTTAAATATTAAATTAATGGAAAATCGCTTTGTGAGTTGTGCATTCTGTTCATTGCATAATAATATGCTTAGAACAAACTAAGCAATCAGCAATTAATCTTATATTCCGTAATGATAGTTGTCATTAAAGAACTTCTTTATAGTTGTTAAAAATAGTTTTACAAAATCAGTTATAATTTCTATTTGAAGACTAACATGATATATCACAGTTCCAAAATATGCGATGGTAAGTATAAATTAGATTCATTGTATACAAATAAGAATGTTTGTTTTTCCAATATTGGGCACTGGGTGATTGACCTTTTGCCAAAACAAGGCCAGAAATTGCTACTAATTTAGCGTTACCCGAGACGGTCGAGACGGTATGTGGGTGTTTGGAGCTCCAGTTCCGATGTTCAATCTCCTGTAGGATAAGTGTTCCTGGAAACTAAATAAATGATTAATAAATCTGAAATAGCAAGAATTTATTAGTCATGGCTTATCTTATACCTGAGTGGATAGGAAGAAGAGAAGAGAAGTAAGAGAAAAAAAGAAAGAAAGAAAAAACATTAATTTAATAAAAAAATAAATATAATTAATTTTTTAAGAAAAGTGAATGTACGACCTGATGTTCGTGTTGTTGTCCGGCTCGCCTCACTTTTGTTTGTGTTTGTTATCCTAGGTGTTTGTCGTTAGCCTGAGAACTGTTCTGGGTCTATACTTGTTTGCCGCGTTGAAAATATTATAGATTGGAATCTTTGCTATTTCATCGTTTTCAATGTCTGGAAGATTCCTGTAAAACTTGAGGCTAATCTGAAAGAAGTAACTAGAGAGGTTAGTAATACAAAGGTCACGCATGATAGCTTCATTTCTGAAGTACCATGATGACTTGGAAATTAATCTGAGGGTTTGATTTTGGAGGGTTTGTATCTTTTTAGTATGACTGTCAGCTGCACCTCCAAAAATTTGGCAGGCATAGCTGACCACTAGACGCAACATTGACCTATAAATTAATAATTTGTTTTTTAAGAGCGGGCACCTGTGAACCAAGTCACGGAGGCAAGTAGCATTACCCATGACATATCACCACAAACCCGTTTATAGTGCGGGTCACATTCATAGATCATCTCAGAAGAAAGGACAAAGAAACACAGTGAAAGAAAACGCCCTTGCCTGAGGTGGAATTCGAACCCGGTACCAACAGCCTAGGAGTTAACTATTCAGCCATCAACCGGCTACACAAATAAAAATGTTGAAAATTCAGTATAAAACCTATGACTGAGACTTGTCAGTTTAAGTTTGACGAGAAAAAAAAAAGTCTTCACTGATAGTAAAACAATTTACTTAAGAATGTTCCATGTCTACAATTTTATTTCCTTTGACCCTTTTTGAAGAGATTTATTGAAATAAAAATATTCAATAACTAATTAACATTTAGCACAAATAATTTTTCATTATTCTTTACATTTCACAATGACTGTGTACTCTGTTTTCATTTATTGATAAACTAAATATCAAATAAATTAATATTAAAGGCAAAATAATAAATTCCACATTGAAATATCCAGTCATAGAATGTTAGATTTGAATCTAAATTTTATTTCTATTTTGATGTTTATAAAAAATCCTTTCCACGGGTAATGCAGAATGGTACAATTAAAGTCTGAGAATGTGTTTAAGAAGTACTTTTCTTTGTCGAGTCAGTTAGGCTGGTAATATAAGAAACGCTGCTTTACTTTTCATTTTTATTTTATTTATTTATTTTTTTAAATACTAAACCGTAACCGTAATTTGGTGTGCATCCAGCTTTTTCAGTACACATTTATATAGAGTAAGCAACCATACATATACTCCTTTCATTTAAGGAAAGAACAAAGACAGACGAGAGAGAGAGAGAGAAACATCCATCCCCGAACCGGGATTTGAGCTCAGGACCTCCCTGTCCACATTCAGGCACGCTGACAGTATTAGTTAATATATTTGTTTGAATGGGATCGAAGATCTTTACTGACAGATTCTCGTTCGCACGCATCTCAGATTTCTATACATCATGTTCTACAACCTGTTATTAAACATTTTTGGAAATATTCTGAAAGCTATAAAACTTTTTTTCACTTGACTTATAATTTCAGTGTTTTCTATTTAAATTACTTTTAATGTCAAATTCTCAAAATTTGACATTAAAAGTTAAACTTTTAAAGTTTTATGTGAAAAATTATTAAAAAACTTTAATGCAGTAAGACATTTCTTTGACTATAAAGTATAAGATAATGCTTTTAAAAATATAATATAACAAAATGCTTTTTAAAATGTTCAGAGAAAAAATTAATAAAAATTACTAATATAAACCTGAATTTATTCAGATTTTTATGTGTTCTGTTATTTTCATTTACCTCGTTGAAAACTTAGATAAAATTAAATGTCTAATGCATAAAAGTACTCTATTTCTATTTCTTTAGAAGTGAAAATATTGAAACTAATTGGCCTTTTCTACTAATGAATAGAAGAGGGAATCTACTTAGAAATTCATGATTTGTAAGCGATTTAAGATTAATTATTTAAGCTTTTACGTATTATGATTGTAGGTTTTAAAATAAAATGAAATAAAAATACGAAGTTCTTTTAGAAGCTAATGAATAGATGTTAATGAATAGGTGAAAAATAAAGAATCGTTTCGAATTCCACGATACGCTCAGTGTTGCATTTTAAAACATCATGAAGTACACAATTTCATTTATCCCTTACCAATGAATAGTCCTTTACACTTTCATCAGAGTTTGAAATATTGTCTTGATACATTTTGAAGAGGATTTTCAATGTATGCATCTTAATATTAATTTAAGTCACAAATCAAACTGACGAAAAATTGAACTGATGTATTAAAATTAACATAAATTGATTAACATACAATTAACATGAAACGCAATCTTTTTGTAATGAATTATTGCTATATTTGGATTTTTAAATAATTAATGCTAGTTATAATAAGTACATTAATTTCTTTTGTTCTATTTATTTCGTTTTGATGCATTTACTTCCTCATATGTTATAAGGGATAAAATCCGGAAATTATTCAAGTTTCAACGAAGAAAAAAAAATTGAAAACAAATTCATAGAAAATTAATGAATAATAAGTATTTTCTTATTTATTATTCATTATATATTTTTAGTCGTGAAATATACAAAACTGAAAACAATTATTAATTTAAACTGTAGCTTGATGGACTTTTATTATCAACACAATTTTGAATTCAGATAGGTAAGCAATCAATCAATGGATATTTTAATTACCTATTTTACCACTGGTAACACGTAAAGTAATTTCACATAAAGTAACAGAAATGGTATTTCAAGTGTTACTGGAAAATGTAACTTGAAATGCCATTCCTGTTACTTTATGTGAAATTTAATATGATGTTAATCAATATTTTATAGTTTATCAACGTTTCTACAGAATTTACGAAAAATTAACTTCTAATTATTACTATAATAATTTACATTCTTGATTAAATAAATTAGTATTTAATTAATTCTTAATAATTTCTCTCGTATTAAATAATTCCCTTCCACTCAATAATTCTTCATTGCATTTGCTTTGACAGAAAAAAATGGTTGCATAAACACAATGAGTAAAATCATCCAACATAAATATTTTTAACATTTGATAAGCACATATATAATTAATATCATACGTACAAAACACGCTACTTCATTTAATGCTGTTTTCAAATTATTATACTTTTTAAAGTTTGCCTTAATATTTACAAAAAGATACAGAAAATAATTTGTCATATTTTCCACCATCGTAAGTTAGAAAGGAAAGAAATATGAACATATATTCAATTTCTCTTAAAACATACCCAAGCGCTTATTAATAGCTTTCCATATCATATTTCAAAGAAAGCAGGTAGGAAAGGTTTTTTTTTTTCCAGTTGTCTTCCCTTAAAAGCTCCGGAAACAATGCTCAATGTTAACAGAACAAGCTTCTCTTCTAAAAACAGCAGCACACATCACCCAGGCCACATGACCCTACGTTTGCCATTGTTCGTTCAAGATTAATCAACTTCACATGAGTAACACGCAAAAAGCAATTTTCTCCAGTTATTGTTCCTGCTTGCATCTTTTTTCCTTTATTTTGGAAAGCAACTCAATCGATTGAAGGGTACGATGATTGATATTAACATCGGCCTGAACAATTTAGATGTTTCTTTTTGGCAACAACTCTGTTTGCGAAATGCTTTGCATAGCAGACGATGGATTAATGGAGTACTTTTATAAGTTTATTTTAATAATTTCTTTTCTTTTCCATTCGTCGAAGAGCATTGATGTAGGATTACGGAGTACAACGTCAGCACAGTTCGAAATTCATTTTAAAACTTGTTCTTTGTTAGAATTATTCGCATTTTTTCATTTCTTCCATGAAATTAATGGATGACATTCGACTGAATTTTGTTCTTTTATGTTGATTAATATCAGCGCCACCTATTGTATCTTAATTTAACGAGTTGTTGATGGTCTAAATATAAAAAAATATCCTTTAACTCTTCCAATTTAAATATTAAGAAAATGCGGTGTGTTTACAATTACTTTCTTTAACTTTATAACACATTAAAATCTATTTAATATAAGAATTAATTGAAAATCAATCCTATAATTTCTGTCTCCCTAATGTTTCTCAATACTTTTTTTTTCCATTTATTTCACAGAACTTTGATATACAATATAATTTAATAAATATTTTTAAATATGATAAAAAAAATAAGTTTCAACCGAGAAAAATGTTTGTGAGAAAGTGAGATTTTTTGAAAAATATAATGAAATTTATTTCTTTTAATACATAATTGAACTTAAGAAATGAACTGCATAATTGGTATAAAAATAATTTCATAAGAGTTTAAGATTATTTAAATAAGATATTGATTCCATATATTAACAAAATGCTATGTTCTGGAAACTAACGAATTTCTTTTTATATTATAAATGGCTGTAATTTTAAGAGAAAATTTATCATAATGAATAAACTATAGCCCTAAAGTATTAAAAAATATTCCAGTAAAAACCTATCCGCTTTGTCGATTTTGTGAACTAGATCTCACTAAATCTAAGGAGGTTAAACTATCAATTTTATAACTAGTTCAATCTCTATTGACGGTGATGGATGTAAATTACAATGTTTACATTTTCTTTGGTGTCTTTAAACAAGAATATGTCAAACTTTTTGATGAAAGTATAATTATCAAACCTATAACAAAAAAAATATAGTTTACTTCTTGTGAAAAATATCTTTTTTGGTCATAAAAATAAACCCCCTGTTGAAAAAATAAACGAAAATTGTAAATTTTCGCTTGCTAGCAGTTGATATTGGCTTATGTATTGAAAGTATCTTTACACAGTACATGTATAGAATTTCGTCCTAAAAAAATTCTCCTCACAAAATTGAAGTTATTTTTTTCTCACGATATCATGTCGGAAATAATCATGGATTTGTCATCCTGTAAGTTCAAGGAAACGATATCCAATTGGTCAAAATAATTAGAGGGGTATTCAGTAATTATTTTATAAGTCTATAAATTTCAATTTCTCCCAAAGGTTTAGACATTTAAAAACCAGCAACAATATCATAGAAAAAGTTGTTTACGAGACCAAAAGGTCGCCTTAGTAGAATTTCTATATAACAAGTCTGAAGTTCTTGATCTGGCTCAGATTATGGCAACTTTATACTGCACAGCATTCAAAATGTATTCCTAAATATATATATCTCATTCACTAAGTTTTCCATTTTGTAAATAATTTAAATACTTTTACACACACTTAATTCATGCAAGGGATTAAGATTTAAGTATATTTTAGAAGAATATTCTCTACAAACAGAAAGTTTGCTTTATTGTATTGTGATGCAAATATATATATATATATATATATATATATATATATTTGAAAACAATATCAATCCACCACCCTTTTTAAATTTTTAAATTGTCTTAGGGATTATACTATAACTATATGTTATTATATTAAAAATATATTTTTCCCCTTGACTTATAATACAAATTATTAGTGATATTGTTTCGTAGTCATCAGCATTTTTCTCTACCATTTGTAATGTACAGATCTCTATTTCTTCAAGGCAGTCATTGCTTTTAATTGATAATTCCTTATTTGTGGTTGTACCTACATCTTGGGCATTAACTTAAATAAAATTTTAGGGATACAATATAGAAAATAATAATATCATTTTTAAAGTTAAAAAAACTTGTATCTTTGTAATATATTGTTTCAAATTCATAACTTGAGATTATATGCATAAAAAGAAAAAATCCCTTTAAGTCACATTCCAAAACAATGAAATTGTTATTGCGAGGTACAGAATGGGGAGAAAATTCATTAGTTTTCAGACCGTAAATTACCATAATTCATGAATACAAATTTGAAAGGCGTTAAAAATGGTATAATTATTATTTTCCAACCAAGAAACCATGCAGAAATAATTTCCATTCCATTTGATGATTCCATGTTATATATAATTAACCCTAACAGCTTAATTACATATTAAGTTCAAATGTAATAAACGTTATCCAAATGAGATGTTTTCTAATGAAACAGACAAGACTGTATTGTTGCCAAGATAATATGGTAATTACTAAAGGAAAATTTTATTTTTGACTACATTAACAAGAAATACGTTAGCTTAACTGTAAATAAAATGGTAATTAGCTATAAGGGGATAGGAAAAATCTTAAAACGATAACTATATTGTAAGGGATCTTCAACTACAAAGTCTTAAAAAATATTAGATTAATATATAGGGCTTAAATGCTTCTTTAATGTGAAGCATGATTCAGAATTTAATCAGCGCTGAACTCTTATAAGATGAAATCTGTATGTCGATTGATCACCGAATCCATATTATTCAGACTAATAGTTTTTCACTCATCGGTTTTATTTTTCCATCTTAAAAATGATATCCAAACGTGTATTATCTTTACTGATAAATTAACAGATATAGCTATTAAATAACAAATATTATTATGGACAGAGTAAATGAATGATTTTAGGTTGAAAACACGAGTAGAGTTGAGTTGTCTGTTTCAATAAGATCTTGATGGCTAACAACGATAACAAGGAATAAGGTTTTATGTGTTTCTCATGTCAAAGTTAATGTGAGGTGAGAACTGATAATGCATCAGCAACCATATACGAAGAAATACACCTAATAATATAATAACATATCCATAATAACATATAACATAAACATAATAACATATCCATCACGGTAACATATGGGAGACGGAGACCATCCACACAACATGGCATATTACAGTGAAACCGCGCATTATATCCACCCCTTAAGTAGAAAGAACCAAACTGCAGCTGTTTGCAGGTTTGTCTGTTGACAAGATCGGGTATTGCTCTAACTTATTGAACTATTCATCAAATAGCGATTGTGAAAGCTCTGTACTCCCTGTACACTTTCTACTCCAGAAGATATAACTGACCAAGAGGACTATTCCCGTCATAGTCATTGGCAGTTTGACATCGTCACATTTTCTGTTCTTCAAATTTCTACCTCTTTTCTATTTTATTTACAGATAAAAATTTTTAAAAATTGTCAGTGTCATAAATCGAGTATGTGGGTGGTGACGTATGATTCCGATATTAAGATGTCTCTTTATCTGCAGTTTAACCACCTAAGATTGCTGTGAGGCCTTTTCTTATGTCCTCCATTTGCTGCCTCCACAAAAGTTCTTTCATAAAGAGTAAACAATATTCAGATGTCACCAGGCAAGAATGACAGAAAAATCCCAGATTGCAGAAAAATTATTTTAGTACTATGCACAGGAAAACTATGTCTTATAACAAAACCACGAATAATTCAAAAGCATTTTTGACCATAACTCAGTGCTAATGCACAGTGGAAATCCTAGTAACAATTTAGTATCAACATATGAACTGGGTTTCTATACGATTATCTGTTATTGTCTGTTTGCGGCTATACTACCTGAATGGAACAGTGTAACTTGTTTTTTTTTTAGCAACAATTTCTAAATTTGCTCCGGAGTGTGATGTCCACAACTTAGTGCGGGATATCATTTATGCATGATGGTGCCAGTCTACGTTATTCCCTTAATATGAGCAATCATTTTGATATAATACACTCAAGTTGGAGTATGGGAAAGAAGAAGCTCGTTTTGTGGTCTCCATGTCAACTAAATATCAATCCTTACTATTTTTCCCTACAGTCTGTGACTTAAATCACTTGTTTATATGACGATAACTGACACATGAAGGATTCATAGCGTGGATAATAGTATCTACAACTGATATGAAGAACAAAATTGATATCTTCAAACGCAACCGCGAAATGGGCTTTTTTTTTTTTTTTTTTTTTTTTTTTTTGTTATTACAGGTTACGCAATGATGTTAACGACACCAATTTTAAAAACTTTTAGAATAATGAAATAAAAAAAAAATCTTTATGATATCAAATATTTGTTGCTTCATTTTAACAATGAAATCAAAAGTAATTTATTGCTGACTTTTCAATTAGTCTGACGTTTAAGACCATTTCTCACGTTAATATTATTTAGTTCTATTTATTATGTCATTATAAGTTCTGCAATTTCCCAAACAGTTTACAAATTCTAAAATTGTGCTGGAGTACCACTCTTTAGCGTACACACTACAATCATTTAAATTAAAAAGAAAACCCAGAATGAACCTCCACTAAATCTTGATATTATAATATAGATCACATTAATTATAAAGAAAGTTAAATGAGAAATATATATAATATATTTAAGTCTATAAGTGCAATTGTATTTCAATAAAACAAGTTCATATGCATAATACTTACCCAAGAATATTACAAACTGAGTAACTAAATTGATATATTTCCTTTTTTCTTTTTATAAAAATATTTACAGTGAATTATGCAACATGTGAAGCTTTCAAAATCCATTTTTTTAATTCCTGAAATAAAATATAGTTTAATAAATCTTGTTTTATATTAGAATCAAAACAGCTCAAAGCTATCACATCGTCAAATATATCTTCTTGCTATACAACCTTTTTTTCCAGGAAGATGAATTTAATATTTTCAATATATTATTGGTAATGCTTTCGCTAACTTGAAATTCATTTTACAAAGTACAGTAAAATAATTTTACAGAGAACTGCATCGTTAAAATGACGCACTATTACTTAAGCAATCACAATGCTGTTTCTACCGGAAATTTTAGTATTTCAAAGGCTTTGTACCTATATTAATGAATTGTAAATGAATAAGAGATAAAAACATTTATTAAAGAATTACGAAACAGGACATAAGGCAAACTTCATTTTCAAATTATTGCAATGTGTTCCAAGCTAACCATTCCTGTCAACAGAAGCTAGTAAATATTGTCAGCTGCATTGCCACAATGAATCACGTTCAAGCAAGTAAACAGACTTTTTTCTGACTCATACTTCCTAAACATGGCACACCACACCCACAATCAACAATTGTTGACGTAATGGATACTTGAGCCAATCATTGAGTGAGTAGCCAATCATGAGTGATCAATCGTGAATAAATACCATCCTCTTCTATGCACTTGAATATTTTTACATTTTTCTTTATTTTTTTAATTATTTTTTCAAAAGATTAATCCAATCTTTTTCATTTGTTTCTATCTAACAGCAACGTAAATTTATTATTTCATTCGATATATTCCTTTGGTCAAAATTACTTGTAACACACATGATGCAAAAATATTATTATACCATAAAATCATAGATTTATGTAACAAATGTTTAAGCAAGAGTTTTCAAATTTAATTAATTAATGATAACAGTTCTTATGACTCTTCCGTTAACAGATCTTCTTTGATAAAATATTTCCCAAAGCAAAATATATGATGCGGCCCTTTTTCATAATTCCTAAATACATTCATCTGATTATTCTGTATGTTTTATTTCTACATTTAAAAAACTAAAACAAATTTAAATATTGAAATGTGAACAAAGTGGTTATGTGATAACATACGCACTCCATTTATGAGAACCTACGTTAACAATTATTAAAATAAATTTAACATGACTAGTGATACAATTTCTTATTACTAATTACAATTACTATTGATTTGTAATGACTATCTACGATAAAAATTTAGAAAATTATTTTAAGGAGATCAGTGCTTCAATTAGCTATTTATTTTTCACAAATAAATTTATGTTCATCCTTTATAAAATCTGCTAGCGTTATTTAGTCACTAAATGGTTTTATATAAGGAAGGGCACATATTTCTTCTCGTTCATTGGCCTTATGAATGGCACGTTAGAGCAGTTAAAAAAAAAAAAGACACTTTGCTAACAAATTAAATGATTCTTTAAAGAGTATCATGTTGATAGAGTTTCTGTAATTAAACTACTATTATTCTAATATTCGTGTATAGCTAAATTTGAGTGGTTATACATGAAGATAGTAAAACGCTGAGATTCAAGGATTGCTCAAGCCATAGCAGCCTGTTTCAATATGCCAAATGCAAATTTTGGAATATGATTTACACAATAACTAAGAGGGTCGCTCCTGTATTGGAACATATCTAAAATCATAACAGAAAATGCTCTGCAAGATTATGCCGTACAGTAAACATACAAATAAGAATTGTATTGCTTGGGGTCAATGACTACTTTTCCCTTGTCCAGAATTTGATTTGTGGCGCTAGAGTAATATGTCATTAAACCCATTATTATTCCGTACACTTTAGAGCAGAAGCAACCCCTGATTAAGATCTCTTTCTCTCTGAAATCTTTGGAGGGAGAGGGGGTGGCACGTGCGTGAATCCTTGGGTTTCCTCCAGCGGTAAATATGTTTTCCCCGCTAACGACCACTTCTGCGGGAAAATGGCAGCGCAAATGGTCCGACCTAACAAACTCTACGTTATTTCGTCTGTCCCAGATGTCACATTGTTTTACTTTGAAACATCCGGAACTCGTTAGCATTCCCCTCTCCGTCCCTACCTCCCTCTCGTGAGGGTTAACCATTAAACTCGCCCAAATTCCAATGTCATTCTACGGAGCACGGAAAATGGTTAAAAGTGAAGGGAGGGGGTAGGTCTAGCAGGAACAATGCGCTCGGAAGAGCAAAGCACGAAATCTGTTATTCAGAAAGTGGAGAGCGATACTTGCTGAAGGCTTCACTGTTGCATCGAATAAGGCCGCATGCATGGAAAAGGGATTTGCGCATTTAAAGAGACACGAAAGTCGCAATCACTTTCTACATTTTGGAACTCGCTGCGAAATGAAATAAAGTGAGAATTTAAGAAAGCTATTCACGTACATTCAGATCCCAGCGACGTAAATTACACATGAATATGCTTTAATAATTTCAATTCTTGAAATTCGTAAATTTCAAGGAATAAATATCGGAATGTGCATTTTTATAATCATTTTTAAGAAAGTGGAGAAAACAGTTTCAATTTTAAAATGGACCAAAGATATACACTTTTAATTAAAAATTGAATAACTGAAATTTTTAAAATACATATTTGAAAACATTTGATATCAATATTTTAAGGAAAAATAAGCCGCCCAACCTGTCTAGTGGTTAGCGTACCTGACTGCAAATGGGTGGGACCTGGGTTCGAATCCTGGCTCGGGCATGGATGTATTTTCTCTCTCTCTATTTCTTGTCTTTGTCCTTTCTTTGTGTGTGAATGGTTGCCTACCCTATAAACGGGTACCTATAGCATGTGTGTACTGAGGAAGCCGGTCTCCACGACAAATATGGTTCAGTTGTAAAAAGGGAGCAGCGCACTCCATATTGCCAGCCTGGTTGGCACACGACAGCAACAACAAGGAAAAACAAAGTTTCCCCGCAATCAAATTACTCTAAAGAAATCTTTTATTAATCAGATATTTATATTTCAAAAGTAAAATGCCATATGGATATAATATTGCAACTAACTTATGTGGACTGTTTTATTAAGTTACGAATAAATTCACCTGGTTCTTTTTCTTTAAATGATTCTTATATGTGGAAACAACTTCTTATGAAAGCTGTGTAAAATACTATAGTTATCATAGCATTCATTTTAAAAAAAATTGTGACATTAACCCTTCTTTGCATGATTTTTTTCTTTATTGGTGAAATTAATCAAGTTGATATAATTCATGTTCAAAATTAAAGGAAAAATGGTTA
>JAPDSC010122828.1:5202-24857 GCA_026290005.1 Latrodectus geometricus | reverse complement strand
TTATAGGTTATGATGGAAATTTCCACCATTATGCAAAGAAGGGTTAACTCTTTTACTTTCTTTTGGAAATAATAAATATTGCAGCATGTGTCTAAAATTTCTAGTTATAACATCGCTTTGATTTGCTTGTCACTCACAAGTCATTTAATTAAACTGGGACCTGAAAATTAAAGTGGATTCCAGACCACTGCAAACAACCATGTCAAAGAGGGATTTGAATCCGAGAGCTATTTTACCACATGCTAGAGCACTACCCTTCTACCTCCAGTTCGGCTGTATTATAACAAAAGATAAATTAAAAAAAAATAAAAGCATTTATTATAATTTCAGGAAACTAAATACCGGGGTGTATTACTAAATTTCAAATATTTATTGCTACAGACCTACAGCCTATTTAACCTAATCTTTCACTGTTCTATCAAATAGTTTGATGTAGGCCACTAGCAGCCGAATGTTTAGTGCTCTGGCCTTCAGTTATATAGTTCTCATGTTCTAACACAACCTTGAACATGGATGTTTGCAATTGCTTTAAACTCCAAATCCCAGTCTAATTATACCTCATGTGCAAAAGTTGACAGTTGAGTGAACAATAAATATATTGATCAGGTAATAAATTGAAGTCCAAATATCAATATTGGATTAGATTGTATAATATAAAATTATTAAAGATTTCTTCAATCAAACTTAGTGATATTTGACCTGTTGTGAAGAATGGTTATAGATATTAATGAAGAGAGGTTTAGTTACAAGATTGAAGAAGCGATTTGAAGCTTTCATTTTGTTCATAATGGATTGATAATGCCTGTTAGCCCTTCTACCAGCTTAATTTAAAGGATGTAGGAGCAGCATTGACAATATTCCATGGATAAACATTTGAAGGCTGTCACTAAGAGCAGTAATTCTAATAAAACATGGATTTTTGTCTCATTCATAAATAATCATCTTCATTAAGAGTGAATAAATTTATACAATTAACTACAAAGATTCTCGAAAGATTTTATGTAACACCAAGTAAATTATGATTCAGTAAATTGTTTAAAAAAAAAAAAAAGATTGAAAGCATTATTTTCTAATAGATTTTTTAAAATAATTCTAAATAAATTTATTTTATTTTTAAGCTCCTAATATTATATCGAACGTAGCAAATAACTTCAAAGATTTAACCAATAACATCTATATTAACAATAATTCATAATTTTAATTCAATTATATAAAATAATGACAATTGTTAATTTGAAAATGAATGATAAAAACGCTGTGTATGCGATTTAAGATTAAATATATTTTATTAGTAAACTAATTCCAAAATTATTTCAATGGAATGCCGATAATTTATTTCTTTTAAATTGGGGATAAATAAAATAATTATTTTTTATGCTGATGATAACAAAAATTTAAATTTCCTGGAGCTCAATTGGATCATTAAAAAAATTGGTAATGAGTAAAAATAGATAAACAAAGTTTTCTTTTTTTTTTTTAAATAATAGGAGTTACAATAAATATTAGTTTGCGATAAGAACGACTATACTTGCAACAAAAACTATTGACAGAAATAATTATATGAAGGCGAGGATATAATCCCTCCATTCTTCTCTGTTCAAAAAAGTAATAAGTCTTGTCTGGGATTTAATACTTGTAGAATTCAAAGCAGGAATGTGTCCAAAAATAATTATCGAAGCAGAAAAGGAAATGACTTTATTGGAGGCAAATCATAAGCATGGGTAGACATAAAAATATCAAACAGTTATTTTCAACAGAAAAATAATTTAAGGAGACAAAGTAAACTTTAGATTCTATAATAATATTTTGCCATCAAAATGCAGACTAGTGCTAAATTTTAAAGTTATGCTTCTCAGAGGTGAGACCAAAAAATTGAATGATACGCATGATTAGTATTTTCAGAGTGTAATTTATTATAGGATTACTTTTTGATTGCAGAATATTTTGACTATTATTTTATAGAAATATATTTTGAAATAAACATTTTATTATGAATATAACAATAAAAATCACTTTTACCACCATTAAAATTTCTGATAATTTAACTAATGCGAAATTTCCATCACTTTATGCATACTTTTTACGTGTCATATATATCAGATATATAAACATTAATTTAAAAATCCTTTAATTATTGCTAAAACAGCGATCTAATTTATTTAATTTTTAAAGCAAAGAGAACCACAAATGCTGTGTAACTCATTTTTAAATTCTAAGCAGACATTGGGAATTTTTAGAGACTGTTTGTCAAGTACAATGCAGTTTTTTTTTTCAAGAAGTTAACATTGCTAAAAGATCAGAAAATCCATATTTAACCATTCTAATTTTAATAAAAATTTTATAACTTCTAAAAATTTCATTTTTGAACAAATTAAAGTATATAGGTTACTTATAATTTAACTTTGTCATGAAGTCACATATTTACATATTCCTACACTACCAAATTTACAATTAAGCAAAAATTATATATATATATATATATACAGGGTGATCTCTTTTAAAGTGAAAGTGTTTGGAGCGCTCTGTAGCGATATCTGATAGCCAAAATGGCACGAAACGTGGTATTTAGATTAATCAAGACATTGGGAAAAGGATTCCGTGACACAAAAACCACTAGCGCATCATTTTATGGTACTTTACAATGTTTAAAATGTGAGAAAAGAAAACTACAAACACATTCAATCGTACAGTTAAATTATTAATGTTTATATTCCACATTAACTTGCCCAGTGGGGAATTGAAAACCACGTTCAATGTGAGCACTGTTCTCAGAAATAACCCCGTACATTCTGTGCGCAACGTTTTCCACAGCCCTACGTAACATATCACGAGGATTCTTTCGCACGATCTTTGTTATGTTGTTCTTTAGAATAGACAAATTTGATACTCCACCAACATAACTTAAGATTTCAAATAACCCAAAAGCCCAAAATCGCCTGCCGTGAGGTCAGGGAAACGAGGCGGCCATACTGAAAAACTGCAAAGTATGACTGGTGCATTGGTGAAGTTTTAGCGCAACCCAGCTGCTTTAAATTATTAGTTTTGTGTGACAGAGCACCATCCTGCATAAAGATTATCTGTTGGAGACGGTTTCTTTGCTGAAATTGGGGAAAAACAAACATTTGCAGCATTTTGTGGTACCTTTATGCATTTATCGTGAATGGTTCGGGTTCTTTTGGTGTAATGGTCTCAAAAAAGAATGGCCGAATTAGGAATTCGGTTGCGAAACAACACCAGGCAGTGACCTTTAGGGAATTTAATATGATTTCGTGCTCGTGTGGGGCAGCTCAGAAGTAAAAATTCGGCTATTTTCTGTGTTTATGGATTCATTGAAATATAAAGGGCACTCATCTCTCCATAGTATGTGCCATGGGAAAGTATCATCAATTTCTACTCTGGCAAGAAACGATAGAGCGAATTTCATTCGCTTATCATAATAATTTGCTTTCAGCTCGGGCAAGTGGCTGATTTTGTAGGGGCAATATCCAATAACGCCCCGAAAATCGCCCGAAATACTAATAATTCATGTCCAATTGGCAAACTACACCCCAGGCGCTGCCAGTACCAGTAATTGCTCCCTGCGACACTTCGACAATTGCATTTGCTCCATCAGTTATTACATCTTCTGATACTTTGAATTTCTTATTCACTTTCTAAATATCATTCAGCGATAAAGGACCCTTTCATAATTTTTTTCTTGTTCGAAATATCCGAAGAGCTGCAGATGCATTACATTGATTCATATAATACAGCTTCACTATTAACGCAAGTCCCGGTTACGTGAGAGGCATGACCACAAGAGATCATTTACTTCTACTGAGATTATTTGTCGGAACTATCTACTACTTGCTTTTATAGCCCTTATTACTAGCACTGTCATTGCACAACATTTGTATTTTTCTCTGATCCCCGTTTATGCTTATTCTCGTTTTTGTAAGTTACAGCGGAGCCACAAAATGCCCTAGCAATGATTTTTGGAACTAAAATAGATTTTAACGGAATACTTTTTCCGATGTCTTGATTAGTCTAAATACCAAGTTTGGTGTCAGCTATTAGATCGGGCTACAGAGCACTCCTAACACTGTCACTTTAAAAAAGACCATCCTGTATATATATATATATATATATATTACACACAGAAACTAAGAAATGTTAACAATAAAAAATTTAATTTGATTGTTATGATTGTCAGTTGTGAAAAGTGAAAACAAGTATTTTATATACATTGCTTATAAATTTCAATAATTAGATAGTCTTTAAATAGGAAAATCTAAATTAGAATAAAAAATAAAACGTAATAATAAAGCTGTTGCTTCCTTGAAGTAGAGGATTCTGAAAATATCTTCCAGCTCTTTTGACTTACGCACTCATTTGTTAAATCAACATTAACCGTTCAGTAAGTGAGTTCCCAAATAACTATTTCCCAGAAACCAGTCAATTCTGAATGTTGAGCCTAAAGCATTGCAGTGAAGCCAATTACTCCAACCAAGGGGTAGCCGGTAAACGCACAGCAAATTTTGCCCGAGTTAACTCGGGATAGCCAGTTAAGGGGTTAAATATTGCAAATGATAATGCAATGTTGATAAGGATAGATCATTAATTGGTCAGCTAAGTTACCAAAACGAATAGATTACCCAATGGAAAATCAGTTCAAGTCAATGTCAATGACAGAACATGTACACAAATGAAGACTTTCCATGCTATAGAACTTATAGATTACAGTTAACTATTTTAAGTCTTCATATTAACTATTCAGCTGTCCCAGTTTTGTTAAAAGCAACTTAAAAATACAAAAACTAATACGACTTAAAAAACACATGTAATAATTGATTAAGATAGTAAATACACAATGATTGTGTAAATGAAAGTATGGTAATCAATTCGACCTTTTCATTTTAATCTTCAAAGTTGAATTTAGTCCTTACGAAATCCATTACAGATTGAATGTTTTATTTTAATAATAGGAAGGAAAATATATTAGGTAGCTAATATTTTTTAATTCGTGGAATAAATACATAACATGGATATCATTTCGTGGTGTTTTGATAAGATATTTAAAATCACCTCCTGTTTCTTGATAGACAGAATCTAGTCAAGAATTTTTTTTTTAAAATTATTTCAATGAACTGAATAAACTTATTCTAGATAATGACTGTTGATGGTATTTTCAGCATTGCTTTTCATAAAGAACAATGCTGCAACTCTCTCAAAAACTATGCTCTTCAGCTATTGATGGCCAGATGATCAAATAGGGCATCTCATTTGCTAATGCATTTTACTGTAAAATAAAATATCCCGCATTAAAAATATTTGAGCAAATTTTTTTACACCATTTACTGGATGGCCTAAGACTATTTTATAACATACTTTATATTTACCGTATAAATTAACTTCAAGGCGGATTGATTGCAGTTTGTCGGCCATATACCAGTATCGCAAAGCAGGAAACCTGTAAATCTCGTAAGCATAAACAAGAGCAATTATCTTTCAATTTATTGTTGGAAGCCAGAGAAGACCCAAAGCCTGGCTTCTAACATCTCCAGAGACATTAATTTGGAATGGGAACATGGAGGATATTGGGACCACGGTATTATTTTACGTTCCCCAGTTGCCATTAGTGAACAGGACGGATCTGTCGTTAAGACGTATTCGAACTCACTATTTTCCGCTAATAAGAAAATGCCCTAACCAACCAGGCCACCACATTCTTACGAAAATATAATTTGCTCCATAATTAATAAATTTTGAAGATTTTCTCCCAGTGGTCAATTCCATAATTATTCTAAATCTGTGCTGCTTTGTTCAAAAGAGATATAGATCAAGTTCTTGAACTCGGGAGGGTGCTGATGAAGGGTGGGAGATGCAGTTCCAGAAAGCTTCACTTTTAGAGGTGCTAAATGTTAAAATCTGATTTAGCTTATGCAAAGCACTTAGCTGAGCAAGCAGGAGTGATTTCTTAACTTAGATGCAGTGAAAAAACTCAAAATCACTACACTTGGTCCTGATACCTCAACGGTATTATTTCTCTTGGACGACATTGCGACCATGATCTATTTTAAGAGCCATGAGCGAACGCTACAATTTTCAGTTTCGTTGTCATTTGAACTTACTAACTTCCGTTAACGAGAAAGAATGCCCTAACTAACCAACTCACCTCACGACCATTTTAAATGACTCGAGTTAGATATTTTTTATTTTATTTAAATTATACAAAATAAAAAAAAGCTTGTGTTAGATATAGTGTAAGAAATATTTAATAAGTTAAGTCTTTCTTGGAATTTTTTAGCAGTTTTTAAAATGTTAATTTCGAATTTTGTAAAAAGTTTTATTTTGCATTTTTTCAATTTTCTAACTAGTAGTTCTATTAAATAGAATAAATGATTTCAATATTAAATAGATATAACATTATCATTGAATATTTTTTGTTTCTACGTTTGCTTGAAATATAAAATTTGACCTTATTATTACATAATTTATAATTAAATATTAATGCACCATAGTATGCTTCAAAAGAAACTCAATTAGTAAAATAGTATAGATATTATTATTTACGCTGTGCCTTTCAATTCCTTTATATTCTTTTACGTGCTTATGTAAAGTTACTTTGAATTCGAATACACATTTATTTTCCATTCAAATTCATTATAACGTAACTTTCAATAGCACAAATAGATTCGGAAAAAATATTTTCATTTACAGAGGAAAAACAAATTTGTTTAGTTAAGCAAATTAATTTAATTTAATATACTTTTCGAGTAATTATTATGAATCTAATAATCAAAAAATATTTATAACTCTAATAAACAAACTATTCCTCGCAAATATTAATTCATAATTTTTAAATTTATGCATTTTTGAAATTTAGATGAGGAAAGCAATTTAAAATAATCATATAGTTTTAAAAATATATTTCCAGTGATACATTTTCTACTTAAGAGTTTAACTTGAAAGTAATAATGTAAGCAAGTGTTCTGTAAGGAATTCAGTTAATTATATTTTTAAATGTTTCATGAAGGTTTCATAACTATTTTATTTTGATTTTAAAATATTTTCCTTCATCTGTATAACAAGAATTTGTAATTTAGCAGCATATAATTGAAAAGTCAGGTAATTTTGCGATTATCGTTGGGAGTCGTATTTATTTTTGTTTTAGGGAAGATATTTTAATCGAAATAAATTTTTATAAAAGTTAACATGTTTATAAGCTAGATATTCCAATGAATTAAATTGCTTACTAATCTAGTCGAATGTTTTATACTGAATGCAAATGAACATAGAATAATATTTCTATCAGCATTATGGAAGCTAATAGAATACATGGAAAACAAATACAGAGTTGCTGTTATCGATGTTTTTTGTATTACCCATTAAAAATCAATGATTCGTATTTTACATTTTTTAGCATAATAAAATGAAAGAGAAAATAATTATTTAATAACAAAATTGCTTAAAAATCCTAAACCAACTAGTTGTAATTACTTGATTTATTTCATTCCAAGTCATTTTGCATCTGGTTCAATGAATTTAAGATTTACATTTGACTGTTCATTTAATTTACATTTTACCAAGGAAAAATGTGCCCAGATTTTAAGGATCCATCTCAGCCATCAAATGAAAATGCAAATATTAATTTAATCCAATGACACAAAATCAAAACTCACATTTTTTACATGGCACACTGAAGTAAAAAAATCTCGAAAATTTAAAAAAAAAACCTCTTCTCACTAAAGTTTTTCTTCAAATGTGAAGGTATGAAAATCTAATGTTTAAAACATAGGAATGTATGCATTTAAGCTATAAGTTTATCGTGTACTGTAAAGGCAAACATCAAATTATTGCAATTAAACCATGAGCAGTGGTTGTATTATATATTTTTATGTATAACATACTGAAATATGTAAGAACCCACAGAATTATAAAATCTCTCCTGATTGAAATTTCAGTTTATACATAAGAGGTTGAAATTCTAAAGTTTAATACAATACAAATTTGTGTCTAAGAAGCAACCATAAACGTATTGTAAGCACAAAGAAACAATTATAAACGTGTACGCACATTACAAAAGAATTTTAACAATTTTTCGAAGCTATATTTTGCAGCAAGAAGGGATGTTTCATGGATAGTTTAGCTAAAAACCAATCAAGTAAAATGTTTAGTGTTTTACAACTCTCTACTAACGATTGCATTATATGAAGTGATATCGGAAGTTTTTTCGTCTGCGTACCAATCAAATTCGAGCAGTCATATATTCTACACATACAGCTAAAACACATTCGATGAAATGTATCAAACGATATTCTTTGAGAAATAAAAAAAAATAAATGAACAGAGTAAATTTCGTTGTTTTGTTAAAGAAAAAATAGAGGAGAGTAGAGATGATGTATGCCAAATATTTTGGTATTTAATTCTCTTGAATTGGATAAAGTTGTAGTTCATTGTAATACGATTTCCTAAAAGACTCATAGAATTTTTTTTTAATATTAATGATAGCTTAGAATGTTTATAATGTTTATTTTTTTTCAGTAAAAAATCATTAAATAAGAGCTCTCAAGAAGAAACTGGTGTAGAGCCAACAAAAAGAAGTATCGCTTACTTAAATAGCTACAATCTATTTAAACAGAATGTGTCAATCTTTCAAATCTTGTCGCTTATTAGTTTTACCGGAAGTTTCTTACTTAGAAGGCAACATCTTCACTGGCCATGACTTGAATTCTGACTACTAGACTTGGTTGTGGTCTAGCATTTGAGAGGGTTGAGCAGCGGCATCCAATAATCAGTTGAATTGTGCAAGTGTTACAGACTGTTATAAGGCACTACATTACATCATACACATCATTTTGTTTTCCTGAATTAGCTTTTACAGATAATCGGAAATAATTTCACATCGTCAAGGAGGAAATTCTCAGAAACTTTCAAGAACATCCATATCAACAAATAATCAGAACGAATTATAAAAAAAAAGGAATTGGCAAAAACAGAAATATAATCAGTAATATTCCATAGAGACTCTTAATTTTTCAAAAAATGTAGTGCCACAACATTCCTCTCCACTTCTCTGGCAGACGCTCTACTTAGTCAAGGTTATTTCTGTATTTACAGATTGTATTAGAAGGGACACATATCCTTTACGTGTAGCGTCATTTTAACGTCTTGAATTTAGCGATTAAAGATATTTTTCTCATTTGAAAATTAGAATGCAAACCCTATTCGTTTCGATAGTAAATAACCTTGTGTTAGAATTCTTTAATATTCAGCGTACCATTATTATGATGTGACTTCGAAAAAAGAGGGTCCTATCACATCTGTTGACTTGATGTGATAGCACTATCATTGTCTTTCATTGCTTAGTATCAAACAAACCGGAAAATTAACATGATATCTTTATTGATATGGAGCAATGATATAGTTTAGTCTGAAAAATATTTCTTTAAAAAGAATTAAAACCCTGGCAGAAGTATTTTCATTTTTAGTGAACGTTATAGAAACATTGAAAATCAGTAGCAGCAAATGCATAGAATCACCAAAAAATAAAATCCATTTAAGTCTTTCCAAATATAAATAAAAATAAATTAAAAAATAGAATTTTTTTACATTCTGTTAAAAAGATTCTTTGAAAAGCATTTATCAAAATTTGATAATGCATCACTTCAAATATTTCATTATATTCAATTTGAAAATATGTTAAACGAGAATCCCCCATGCTTTAAAATATAATATCATTGTATGACGAATTTACACTCCATTTCCTTAAAAAAATACCATCCACATCTTTTCTGAAGAAGATTTTTGACAGATAAAATAATTATAAAAAAACAGAAGTGAAAAAATAGTAAAAAAATAGCAACATTATCCTTTTCGCAGATACCATCCGAGATTTGAAAGAAAAGAGAATATTGTGTTCTGCATTGTATAATACAGAGACAGTAATGGCGGCCATTCTTTTCTGGCATAAGCCGCAGCTGCAACCGATATCGATGCTCGATTATCAATCGATTCGCTAAAACTGCCGATGCGATATAATGGGAAAGAAAGATGGACGTAAAGTAACCATCGGAAAAGCCCGTCGAAAATCCCTTTAAAGCAAGAAGTTTTGACGTCAAGTTCCATTTAAATTGGCGGATTGACAGATTCTGCGATGTTCTGGAACGCCAGAAAGAACAGAAAATGGCTCGATAGGAAAAAAAGAAGGTGAAAAGTGGAAATCCGCAAACACCTTGGTGATAGTTTCACAGGTAAAATAATCCCCGATTTGAAAATGTGAGTAATTTGAATTCGAAGAAAATGTATTTGAATAAAATATTAAAATTTAAATGCGTTCGATGATGGAATCAAATATTTTGCATTTAAAGGTATTTCTGTTCTGAAAAAAAAACGTAAATGCTAACTGAAAAGCTGAGGCATTTTTGAATTTCAAATTATTTCGATTGTAACATGTGTCATAAATTATTTTCGTATTTCTTTCTGGGGCTTTTAGGATTTTAACTTTAAATTATGTAAGCAAAAGTATTGTTGATATAGTTTTAAAAATATTTTTTTTTTCGAATTTGACATTTTAAGGAACTAAATGTTTTTAAATATTTACCTGTATTATTTACTGTTATGTAGTATTATTATATATATAAGAGAACGTTAGGAATGTTAAACCTAAAGCCATTCTTACAAGTTCGAAATGTAGATCACGATGATTATTTTCTTCAAGGATTCAGATTCAAAGAAATACGGATATCTATTAATAGATATGAATTATTTATTTTTCTAAAACTAATTCCATATAGGTTGTGATTTTATTCCAAGTCTAAATTAGATACAACTTTTTTTTTTTTTTTTTTTTTTTTTTTTTTTAAAAAAAACCTGTTTATAACATATTTAACATATTTTATTTCATCATTCCAAATAAAGAAATCATGAATAAAAAAGGAAACTTGCGTTTATTTCATGTTGTTGGTAACAATATCTCATTAAGGATTTTATTTTAAAATAAATTACAACGATAAATGAAAAAAAAAATTTAGATTTTTTGCAGAAAAGAAAATGTACATTAAAATTTAAATTCTTCATTAAACTAAATTAAAGAGATTAAAAACTAATTAAAAGTAGAATTGAAACGAAAATAATCCTACAGATAAATAATCTACCAAAATAAAGGAAAAATTAAAGTTATAAAATTTAGAAAATTCTACAAAAATTAAATTGTTAAAATTGAAAGTTAAATATACTTAAGCAAAATGTAATAAATATTGCAAATTTAATAATAGCCTATTTCTAAAAAATACTTATTATAGATGACTAAAAATGTAAATATTACATAAAAATTGTAATCAATGGAAATATATAAGATCAAACTTACTGTTTTATTTCAACAATCAAACAATGTAAGTAATTAATAATGATTCAGTTTTTTCTTTCAAGCAAATACACAAAAAAAAAATATTACTTAATTTCATTTCAAAAAGTGAATCGAAACACTTCAGAATTTCATTTGAGAAAAGGAATTTTG
The DNA here is from genome assembly GCA_026290005.1 of Latrodectus geometricus. NCBI lineage: Eukaryota > Metazoa > Arthropoda > Arachnida > Araneae > Theridiidae > Latrodectus > Latrodectus geometricus. The sequence goes on along the minus strand of JAPDSC010122828.1, from coordinate 13,360 downwards.
ACAATCTGAAAATTGTTACCATTAAGAATCTTTGTTGAGTCATTTTTACAAATAACTTTTAATATAGCCAATAAGAATACATGTTGAATGATACAATTTTACACATTTAGGATAAATTTGAACTTAATCATTAAGAATTCCAATTCAATAGGGCAATTTTAACATTCTGCGAAATCATTATAGATCCATTTTGGTCAGTCCAATTTTAGCTCTCCGAAAATTCCCTAACCACTGTGGTTTGACGTTGAAAAGTGCCTGATTCTTAACACTTAAGGATTTCAGCCAAACAATGTATTTTTCTTGAAAATTGTTGCTTGAAACCTGAAGAGTCTCCCTTACTTAAGACTCCAAAATATTTTGGATTGCTGTTGGAATGTGTAATTTAGACGTTCTGGAAAATCATTATAGCACTCTTTTCGTAAGACTTATTTTAGCTCTCAGAAAATTTTCTAATCATTGTGCAATGTATTTTTGTCTAAAATTCTTGCTTAAGAATCTTCTTTACTTAAGACTCCAAGACATTTTAGATTCTTGTTGGAAAGTGTAATGTTGACATTCTAAAAAACCATTATAGATCCCTTCTGATAGTCTAATTTTAGCTCTCAGAAAGTATTCTAATCATTGTGGATTGATGTTGGATAGTGCCTGATTCTTAACACTTCAGGATTTCATACAAGCAATGTGTGTTTGTCAAAAATTGTTGCTTGAACCCTTATGTGTCTCCCTTACTTATGATTCCAAGACCTTTTGGATTCCTGTCGTAAAGTGCAATTTTTTGACACTCAGAAAATTTTAATTCTTATAAATTTATGTTAAGTCCACAAGTATATATTTTAATCATTAAGAAATAATGATACTAAAGCCTATTAACTGTTTATATGTCACTGTAAAAACCTCCTCAACAGCTGATGGTTTCCACATCCCAAAGCAATAAATGATTGGATAGCTCAGTGATTTTAAATTAATATTTGATTATATCTGTATCCATCAGTACAATATCGTTGTGTTTAATGGAAGAGTCACATTTGTGTTAGACGTTAAATCTGTTGGATGTTTTAAAAACTCTATTGCCTGAATACAACTCTCTATTTTTAAATATCTTCAGGGCGGAGCTACATTATATCAAATGAACAGAAACACATCACTACTATTAGATTATATCCATTATATAATTGAAAAAAAAACTTGTTTAATGACACAAGGACTTTGGACTTTCAAACCAATTATAGAATCACATTTGTGTTTATTTTTACGTTTATTTTTTCACAATGCGAATAAATAAACTTTAATTTAAGTATTGTAGTCGAAATTGTAGATCTTAAATTAGAAATTGTAATTGCTATACGCTTTCATTTTATTGAAATATTTCAATGATAGTTATTGTTACTTACTATTGTATAATGATATACATTGTGAAAGTTTAAAGTATTAAAGAAGTTTAAAGAGTTTAAAAGAAGTTTAAAGTATTCATTAATTTTATGATGGAGGTTATATAATGCAATGGAGTTCAGACATCCTCAAATATCTATCCAATCAAATGTGTCTCTCCAAATTCAAGCAGACATCACTGAATTTTTTTTTATTTCCTCAACAGTGACCGTATTCGAAACTATGAACACTATGTTCTTAAAGCTAACAACTTCGAAATAGGAAATAGAGGCATAAACAATGGAATTGTGTTGATTGCATCTGAAACTATGCATAAAATATAGATGAATTATGTAATGTTGTTACAGTGTTTCTAATGATATTTAAATATATAACAATGTATTTTTACTTTTTGAATATATTTCGATATCAGATCAATTGAACCAGTTTCAAATATGTTTCCTTTTACTAACAAATTATCTGTAATTACGAAGTATAAGCAAATAGATTACAACAAAATATGATTAAATTCAATATGTGTGATATTTTTAAAATATATAGTTTTATTTTCTGATATATGTTTTCCTTAGATATATTTTCTTTTTCGTTAGTTTTTACTGAGATATATCGAAATGTGTAACACCGAAAAAAATTACAAATACTTTGCGATTTTATTTAGGGTATAATAGAAACGTTTTTAATAAATTTGATGTTAGCTTTTAAAAAAGTTTAAAAAGCAAAACTAATAACTATTGTTTATGAATTATTTGATAAACGTACAAATCGATATATTATTCAATATTTAAAAATAATATTGAAATAAGAAAACAATTACTTAAATGAATCCTGAATTGTTTTGTTTTTTTCAAATCATAATGTTGTTTCAAAAATCCCTCAAAGAATTAAATTTATGCTGGATTTAAAATTCTTTAATATTTAGTAAAATAATTGAATATTTCATATGCGTGTAAATTCTGCAAGTAATAAATCTTTAATAAGAAAATGATCCTGTAAATTCATTAAAAAGTATAATTAATTAATAAAAAGTTTAAGAAAACTGCAGTGTCGAAACTACCTATGGATTGTACATAATCTTAAGTGAAAGCGGTGCCTAATATAACTTTTATGGGCTAATTAAAATAATTAGTTATATTTTAATAAAAGTTTTAAATACACGTTGTGTAAGGGAATATACTTCCTAATCATATAGTTTAGCAAAAGTATGCTTATAAATATTTACCCAGACAGGAATTTATGTTCCATAGATGAAAGCACACCCCTTTATTATCATGATAAAGTAACGAAGACTAGAAAATTATAAAATTTTTTAAAATATGCTTTCTTACATTTCACAATTAATATTAGCTAGCAAATTTATTGAATTTTTTGCAACTCTTTATTTTTCATTTATAATATTTCTAAATTAATTATTTCTTTGTTAAGTTGAAATAAATTTGATTTTATTAGTTTATATTTTCTTTTTTTTTTTTTGTTGAATAAAAAATTTAAATTGAAGAAATATAAATGCTAATAGTTTTTGATACATTATTAATAGCATATAAATTTTATGAGTAATAAAATGCCAAATATTTAAACAATGGAAAATATTAATTTTTAAATTTTAGTGAAATAAAAAATTACATACTTAGTTCGATTTTAAATGAAAAAATGTCCCATTTTTAGGTGATTTTATTTTCCATATTTTATTTATATAGTATTTTATTTTTCGTACAAGTTTTGTGCTTACAAAACATATATACTAAAGTATAAATATATTTCAATTCTTTACCTGCGTGGGTAAAGCTTTAAAGTCTTCATACACGCACAAAACATTGCTTTCTATCAGTTTTTCGGATAAATTTTCATCAGAAATCATTAATCAATTCCTTAGAAAAAAGGTGTGCATGTTTTGGTTTACTCAAAACGTTAGAAAATGCATTGTTAAAAATTAATCTATACTCACTGGAATATGCTTTCTTTACAGTTTCTAATATTCCTATTTTCATTCTTCGATTTAATCGATAACAGAATTTGACCATATTGAATGCAATCCTGAAAAAATATCTAGATAGGATGTATTTTATTAGAGTCATTTCGTATCGAGATTGCCGATTTCTGCTTAAAGTAAGCTATTAATGGTTCAATATTTATAAAATCATAAATATTTTATTGTATTATATGCATCAATGTAGAAGAAATTTTGCCCTTAGGTATTTATTTCGATAATGATGATTTCTCACTGAGTCCATAGCAAAAATCGTCTTGCGCACATAACATGGAATAATTATTTTCTGTCATTGAATGTCTATCTGTTTTTAAGCTTTGGTTTGAAAGTCGATTTTGCATTGAAATCGTTATTTATGTAAGTTGTTAATACAAAAATACTTCTATTCTAAATATACCTGTATACATTTTCATATATTTCATACTTTTAAATATACATACATGTAATTCATTAAAACCTAAATCAATATACATACAAGATATTATAACTCATAAATTAAGATTAAATGCATAGTTACTTTTCAAATTTTTAATGTTCTATTCATGTTATTGCTCATGTTTTCGAAGATTAACTTCTAAAGACTTCTAAATACAAGCAATTGCAAGTTAATTCTGAACAGTTCTCAAGTGATGCGATTAGATTTAATTTATTCATTTTGATTAGATCTTCTATTCGACACACTGGTGAAGTTTAATTAGCATAGACAATCTCAACGCGATATTGTTTCTAACCCCAATTATTATACCAGTGGTTCTGAACAAAGGGTTTTCTTTTATTTCGTGTTACTTACTTGCCAGATTTCAGGTTCTTCACCTTTAGTTCAAAGAAAAATACCTACTGTCTGAGAAAAGTCATTTTCAATGTGGATTTCAAAACAGCCAAAAGAAAAAAAAAGAGCATTATGCTGTGTTAAGGTATATTCTGAATCTAAACAAGAACGACCCATTTATAATCACGTTAGCCATAGTGTCCGTATGCTTTAATGTCTCTTTGCTTTGTTTAACGGTTTTATAATTCTGATAACTAAAATTAATAAACACTGCACATCAAATTCTGTATGTGAGTTAGAGTGAAAGGTTCATGACACTTGGCCAACAACAATAGTCACAATAAAACGGCATAATCAGTAAGAGTTAATAAACTTCAAATAACTCTTATAATTTTACGTAAATACGAATATTTACAAAATATTCGTATTTCGTATTTAAAAATTCATGTGTGCAACGGCACAGCTAAGATTACGCTGTTAAATGAAATATTAAAGATATGGTTCAGATTTGTTGGCGTTGTTACTTATGACACTACGTTAAACCAAGCCGGTCCTTCAGGGACTTGGCGAATAAAATCAGGAACAGCGTTTGCCGTTTATGAACAAAGCACTCGCTTAGAAGAGTGAAATTACGAATTTGGCCCATAGATGGCAGCACCCTATCTGAGTCTTCCAATTTAAAAATAGGAAGCCAAAGACTTTTTTGGTTCCTAACACACCCATAGGAATTAATTTCGAATGGGAACATGGTGAACAATGCGACAACGACATATTTTTCGTGCCCTAGTCACGGTTAGTGAACACGATGGATCTTCGGTTAAGTCGGGATTCGAACTCACTATCTTCTGGTAACGAGAACGACATCCAAACCAACCAGGCCAACGCGATCAAATGATTCAGATTAAATTGAATGAAATGGCAATATAGGGCTATGTAAGTTTTACTGTTTCTCAATCCGCTGTGTATAGGTTTGAATCCCAATTTCACACCAATATCAGCAGTAACACTTGAAACAGAAAATTAAAAATGAATCTTTAATGAATTAATATTGTCCATTCCTATTTATCCGATTTAGATGACTCGTCGACTATAATGCAGAGTTTCAACAAAGGCCATTTTTCTATTGTTATAATGACATGTAAATAAACGAAATAATAAGTTTTAACTTAAGTATAAAGTCTAATATCGTTAACTTAAGTAACATCTAGTAATAAAAATAAATGAATATAGATTTCTCGACAAACATTTCAATATTTCTTTCTGATTGTAGTGAACGTTTCTAAAAAAATATGTCAAAGTCAAACAAAGCTGCTTGATTTCTATTTAAATCAAAACAATGTCTATTTCAACAAATATTCTTTGGTAAAATATATTTTACACTTTACTTGAAAACTGCAATCTCTTAGATGTATTTACATGGTAAATATTTTAATCAGGAATTATTGAAGTCTAAAAAAGTCGTAACATTGATTCAACAAATGTAAAATATTTTCAAGGTTTCTTTTCTTCTACTTAAATATGGTTTCAAATTATTTGAAAGAAATTTTGTTTATCAAGACTTTCTACTGAATTAAATGAGAAATTGGGTGTGCTGATAAATAATTTATTTTTCAATAAAAACTTAAAATTCTATACATCAAAAGATTTATTATTTTTATTAATAATGCTACATAGTTATTTACATAATATTTTATATTTTTAAACATATTGTTATGCATACAGAAAGATATATGTTTTAGAAATATTTAAAATAATAGAATAAGAAAGAATATAAAGGTTGATATAAAAATCAAGCTGGTTTTTATACAAATTATTATTAATGAAATGATATATTGTAACTGAATATTGATATCAAATAACTCTCTCTATTTAAGAAATTGCAGAAAAATATTCTTAACAAAAAATAAAGTAAATTTTTAAAAGAATAAAGAGCTGATTTGGTTTTAATTAGTCTTAATTATATCCAACACTTATTTCATTACAAATTTACAAAATATAATGTATTATTCAGCATAATATTTCTCAGAATTTGAAAATGCATTAAAACATATTGCTATTGCATTAAAAAGAAGGCATTAAATTATTGCATTAATATGAAGGGCTATAGAATTTAAATGACGTACATTTAATTGATGTTCAACAATTCTAAAACTCATTTAAACTTCTTCTTTCTGTAGCCAATAAATTACATTAATTTTCTAGTAAACAACTGATGTACTGCAATTAGTGCCATATAATTTAGTAATGTAGGATATAAATAATACAAAGTTATTATTATATATTAGGTTGGGGAAAAAGAAATCCATTATTTTTACGTGAACTTTATGTAATTTCTTTTGGATTCACTTTGTAAAAAGGTTTAAAACAGCTTTCATGTAGATCTTTAGGTCTTGCGCGTTACGACTGCTGACATGCGGTTAAATTCGATCATTTTTGATATTTTATAGACATTTTCGACGATGTTGTATCCACAAGCGAGGTGCATCTCTAACATCAAAAATACCCGAACGGAATCGACGAAACAAAAATTGTACGTAACTGGTTGTTACAGTCTTATATAGGACGATAAACACCTTTCACAATTTTAGCCACCTGGTTAGCATTTTCGCCGTTACAAGAGAAAAACGAAAATGTATCGAATTTTCTGTTTGTTGTCTTCCATTTTTAAAACCTTGTACTCGTAACTGAATTAATCAAACAAAAAACCACAAGAGGATATTTTAGTGTCAAATGTCACCTTTCCAACAAGCATAAATTTGAAATTGTTTGATAGATACCTCACGAGATATCGATCACTACAGACGTCTACCGAAAAAATAATGGATTACTTTTTCCCAAACTAATATATTACAGAGAGAGAGATAAAGAGTGCGAGAGATTTTGAACTATATACTTTCTTCTTTTAGTCCAAAATTTTGTTGAATTTAACTGAACGGAAAGTCCTGAGTCAAACTGAAATTTAATAGAACAATCCCACCCTTAACAGTTAACACTAAAAAGACTAAACAGACCAGCAAAAAATATCTTTCATAGCAGGCTCTCGTGTTCTCATAAGAAATTTAACTTGTCATCGCTATACAGGGAAAAGCAAAACAAAAATGGAAATTTTTGAGCACGTTATGCAGCAACTGCTATAAAATTTGGAATATTCTTGGAAATATTGTTTCCCATGTATTCATAAGGGTTAATACAAATGTTGTTAATATTAAAGAATTAAGTTGATTTACTTAAATTGTTTTAACCAAAAAATTTAATTGTAATTGCTTTTACGAAATATTTATTTTTAAATGGAATGTCAAAGATTCCATTGAATGTTAAAATTTTTTATTTAAGGATAACCAAGCTCGAAAAAAAAATCTTTTTGTTAGTAGAGGAAAAATATTTTCTGAAAATGGAGTAGAAAATTTTCATTTATTGTGGAAGTGGACAAAACTTTCCATATACACACTTATTCAAATGTCCATCATATTTCAGAAGAATAAGATATGCTCCTACCAATAGTACTAATTATTACAATAATCCACTTTATTATCTTTGCAAACGTCAAATTGTTGCTAGTTCTTCCACACTGTTTTTCACTCGACCTTTATTCTTAATTTAGTTTTTGATGTTAAATCAAAATGGTTTTGAAATATCCTCTGAAAAATAATGAGTTGATGATCATTGATTTTTTGTGTATACTTACAGCTATATAATTTGAGAATTAGAATAACCTTTTTAATTTTACTGACTCCATTGGGTTTCCAAAAGTAACTGTTTGGTGATATTTCCCTGCATTATGCATTTTTTGCGATTAGTTTTAAATTATAAGTATATATAAATATTTCAATAATATGGCTATTTATTTCAATAATAAAGATGTTTTAAGATTGAAATTAACTATACATTTGTTTTCTAATAACTGAGTTTTAAATACCTAGATAATTCTCAGTATCTAGGTATTTTATATTATCTAGGGATTTTTTCCAGTTATCAAATATCAGTCTCGCATCGCAATTTTTCACAAGATATATATA
>JAPDSC010122825.1:295802-310426 GCA_026290005.1 Latrodectus geometricus | reverse complement strand
TTGTTGGACTCAAGTCTTCTTCTTAGCAAAGTGGTCATACCGAAACCCGTGCTACGCTTCACCTGAAAATTATCACTAACATCTGAAAAGACGTATATATTACCCACATGTTCTGAAACATCACACAGTCTTGTCACGAGACTTGAGTCAGAAATGCGGAAATTTTAAGAGAACATATACCTCCACGAATATTTACTTCAACAAATATCTGAATGAAGGTCCATATGATTGCAACGACGTTTGAAACAAACAGCTCGACTATCATGGCTTAAGTGATAAGACGTTACTTTTACTTTACTGATACTATGCTTTCAATTATATCAATGAAGAACTAAAACGCAGTGTTGACATAACGTCGTGTTTTCAGATGTTTCAGATTTATTGCACTAGTATTTAGCTGTGTCATAGAGAATGAAATGTTTTTGATATGCCTTAGACACTTTCATATAAGGCTTTTTCCTTGATTGAGGACATGGAATCTCTGTAGATATATATCCAAGTCATCTCTTATTCGCATTGATGCCTCTTTGAATATTGCTGGGCTTTACATGTTTGTGTTAAGGTCTATGTCTTCACTCTTATCTGAGCCTTGCGAAAGAAAATATTCGTATATTGTGTTGACAAGTAAGTTTTCTAGTGAAAAGCCATTGGTGCCTGGTTGGTTAAGGCGTTGTTCACATTATCGAAAGGTAGTTGTTGTTATTACACCAAGATGCTTCCCTATACTTAGACTTCACTCGAGCTCTACCAATCAAATGGAAGCAGTCAGTTTAGAGTCTTTAATTTAGAAGCAAGGACCAAACAGAAGAGCCCAAATACTTGACTTTCCTTACCTAGAGATATCATTTCACTAGAAGGACATTGCGACTACGATATATTTATCATGCTCCAGCCACCTTTAATAAACACGATGAATCATAAGTGAAGCCGGGATTCAAACTCACTATCATCTGATAATAAGATGGTGAGCGAGAAGAAACCAGGCCACTACTGCCTTTATCAAAAGATAATGAGTTCAAATCCCATCTTAGCAGAAGATCCGCTGTGCTCACTAAAAAGACTGGAGCACGTTTAAATAAGACGTGGTGACCCTTCCAATTAAAATACCTCTTAGTGTTAGAGGTAAAGTTTGAGGCATTAATCACATATATTCACAGACTTAACCTGAATGCAAAATTTGCACATTTGCGTGATTCCTCCTGGTAGATTACAGATACTTAGTACTATTTCTACTTTTACTAACAGTTAAAGTTAAGTGGAAGAACTCTATTAAACGTACTAACTTTATTAGTTAAAATTTGGCCAGAGTGAAACTTCCACCTAAGTCTAACAGTTGGGTATCCTAACTGTTAGAGTTAGGTGGAAGTTTCACTCTGAGCTAGATGCAGAGAAGTATGCTGAGGCAAACATAACGTTCTCTTGTGATCTGAGCAGTGGTTCCCTAGCTATTGAATCTCCAATACGCTAATTACTACAATCAAAAAATTATAGAAAAATATTGAAGATTCTGGATAAATTGAATTTGTACCTTCTATCTAATCTCTTCTTAATTCAATGCTCAGGAATGTAAACGCTTTTATTAATGGCGTAAATAATTATTCTTTGCACTGATTTTTGGATCTGCTTCCTAATTTCTTAAGACTTTAACCAATAATTATTTCCACCCATTTCAGTTAATTCAATATAGCTTTCAAAATTAAATTTACAGTATGAAGAAATTATATTTTTATATTTTATTTGCTGTATTTGTATATGTGTATACACATATATGCACGTATACAAATATAAAAATATATATACACACATTGAAATTGCGCATGATAAACGTAATTTATAAACTAATACATTATCAATATTATAAGTTGCATCGATTACATTTTAGGTGTGCAATGACCACTGTATTTATATATTCACAGTTTTCCTCAATTAAATATACAGTATAAGAAAATTATTTTATTTGTTCAAAATCAACGTTTTTTTTTTTTTTTTAGCTAATTTGTTTATACTCATATTTTAACAGTACTTATGCTATTCTATAATTTTTCTTTTTTTTTCTCTCCAACCAGTTTTCTTCCTATTTCATGTAAAGGCAACAAGCATTTTTATCCATCCTCTTTCTAGCTTTTTTTTTTTTTTTTTTTTTTTTTTTTTTTTTTGTCATATTGCTTATCAACTTTTTCTGCCTTGAACTGAAGATACAAACAAAATGACTTAAATTTCATTTTCGAGTTTAATCGAAAGAAAATTTTTCAAAAACATAAATATTTCTTTGAAAAAATCTCACCAAAAAATGAAAAATGTTTAGCAATGCCTAAAGCAACGTGAAGCCAATTCCAGCTATTAAATCAGAAAATTTTAGAATGATATTTCGGATATTAATCCAAGTACAAGACTCTACGACCTCAAATAATTAAACAATAAATTCAACTACAATTGACTAAAAAGAAAAATGGCATCATTTCTTATATCTGACACTTTTTTGCTGAATATATACATTTAAATTTCGAAAATACCATATTTTCGTGCATCTCTAAATATATGGATAAAATAATAATGTATTCTTAAAAATCCCAATTTAAAATAATGCTCTCATATAACATTTCTGTAACAATTGTAATCATGTTTAAACTCACTTTATTTCATCAATAGTAAAAATCTGAAACTTATCTTCAATAATTTTACTTGTCACAATTTCTTTACAAAATTGTCCTTTTGGATCACAGAACAAAAACATAATTTTCAATAAATAATTACGGGCATTTTAATTTTCTTGTCATTTTATATCTAATGAAAACTGACTCAAATTTTTTGAAATATAATTTTTTGAAGTATAATTTCTTTTAGTTTTTCTCTTAAGTATTTGTTGGACTAGACAAATTCTTGTTCTTTTGAAATTGATTTGTTTTATTACTGGTAATGTATAATTTTGCTAATGTATATTATTGAAACAATTTCTAAAATAAAATAAAAAAAAAAACAATTTTTAAAATTAAAAGAAGTAATATTTAAAAAAATTTCTCAAATTATAATTTATAATTGAGAAACATTTTCCCGTTTTTTTCTCTAACTTATTATTTGAAGATGTTTTTTTCTCCTCGGGATTCTTTACTTTGTGTGATTGCCATAATATAAAAACTGATATTTTATTTTAAATTATATTGAGGTAGATATAGTAATTTGGAATACTCTTTTATATCATTCGTATCTATATTAAATTTTATGACATATTTTTGAACTACTTAATCATTTGAATATAGTAATTAGGGCTTTAAAATTCCCACATATAAATTAATGGCTTAATTTTTTTTTTATATTTAATTAAATAATAGTGAGATTGAGTGCAATGAGAAAACTGTTTTTACTTGTTCGAATAACTAAATATTCCATACATTTTCTCAATGGCTAATTAATTTATCAACTTCGAAATTGGATTATTTTGCTAAGGAAGCATTAGAATTAAGAGTAATGAGATTACATAATGACTTCTCATTAAATATTTTGCAAGATATGGAACAGAATAAAATTAACTCGTAAAGAAAGCTAATTTCTTTCGAAAAGCAAAAATAAATTCTTTCCTTGAATCTCATCAATCAATTTGCATAAAAGATCGAGGAAATTACACATTAACAAAATATTGATTTCACAGACGATAGTTAAAAGATGTAAATAAATAATAAAGATTAAAGAGAGAAAAGAGAAAATACGTAAAATGAGTTCAGCTTAATTTATAGTATTGGTCTTCATTTTTTATGTAACTCAATAGTTTTTTAAGAATATAATTTGTACTTTTCTGTAATATTTAATTAAGTAGATAATAATAATAAAGTAAATAATAAATAAAGCATTATTCATAAGAGGAAAACATAAATCTCACGGGAGAATTCCTCGAAATATACGGCATTCAGATTTCTTTTAATGAAATGCTTATGTAATGTATCAAGACCCTCATAAATATCTTATGTTCTTGGAAAAATTAACAAATTGTTTTTTGCTCACCAGAACTTGGTAATTAAATATTGTTTACCAAAATTATGAGTACATTCATTAATACATCTTTCATTTATTTTTACTTATATTTTTATACAAGGCGACAATAAAAAAAATGGAAGATTACAAATGTTAATTGTAAAAACATCAGACCTGTTTATTCATTACTATTTATATTAAAATGGAAATATTATTGTTCATTAAGTTACAATACGTAAATAGGTTTTGGTTATGATATTTAGTTTAACCATTTTAAATCAAGAGATAGAATGGAGGATACATTTATTATTATAAATCCCATGTTATGTTTAATACAAGGGAAAATTAAAAAATATTCTAGATGCAAAATTAACCATAAAAATTGTATAAAATACATTACTTATGTGCATCAAATTAAAATAAATTATAAATAATTATTTGTTCTCAAATTAAATTTTTCCCTTAAATAATAAATTATATCTTGTATTATCTTCTTTTCATTAAATAATTTCCAAAAACTGCATAGCTTTAAATATGAAATATCAATATTAAATAATAAACACTAAAATTGAATTGTCCAAACATTGTTAAGAATTAGATAAATATTTTTAAAGTAGATTAATTAAGTATGAAAGGCAAATGTAATGAACTTTACTGAACTTTTCAGAAAATATTGATTTTTTTTAATTTAAAATGTAAAAAACAATTGTGTTTCAATGGTTTCAATGATACGATAATAAATTACGCTGAGTAAAATGTCATAAAACTCAAAGTAGTAAGAAAAGAGCGTTTTGATTTTCATAAATTATTTAAAATTATATTATAAATTAATTTTTTTAAATGTTATACGCTTTTCTCTAAGTAAGTCACACATGATAATGCTATTATTTATTTTTCAATAAAATTAAAAGGTCTTTTATAAGTTAAATTTGAGGCGTGAAAGAAATCAGTTTAATGCAAGAAATGCTATTGGTTTAATAATATTATAACATGAATGTGGTATTTTTAAGAATTTTATTTCCTAAATAACTAGGGTTGACTATATTTCAAATGTAGCCACCCACCCTGTCTGGTAGTTAGAGTACCTAACTACTGATGGGGAGGATATGGGTTGGAATCCCGGCTCAGGCATGGATGCACTTTCTCTTTCTCTCTCTGTGTTTCTTGTCCTTTCCTCAGATGATGGATGAATGTGGCCCGCCCTATAAATGGGTTTGTGGTGGTGTGGCGTGGGCGATGTTACTCGTACCTCCATGACTTGGTTCACAGGTGCCCACCGGGTAACGATAAAATGAGTAGCAGTTTCCGGCCTTGTTGCGGCAAATGGGTTAATTACTCAAGTGTGCCCACCATTAGAAACAAAAAAAATATTTCAAATGATAAATAACAAGTATGTTACCCTTTCCTTATTCTTGTAAGAAAATTTAAATTTGATAGTACTGAGGGTGGAAAGCATCATTTTATCAATGTGCATTAAGATTTGAGGATTTATAAAGTGTTTGAGAAATCTTAATATTGGATAATATTATACTCTGTGTTCATAGGCAAAAGTAAAAATTAGTATGGTTGATTTTTTTTAGTTCAAAGGAATTATGTTTATAACTATTAACGAGATAGTGAACTATTTAGTTTACAGGGAAAAGGTCCATAGAAAGTTCCTATTAAAATATTAACTCCAGATAAATCATTCAAAGAAAATATTACTGCAACATGGATCTATTTCTACATTAATATCATTCACATCAGAAACAACTTGACAAACGTAAATAAAAAATTCTGTTTAGGAAACTGATTTTTCAACTTATATCTCACAGTCAGCTTTCACAAAGTTATATGGTAAACATTATCCCGAAAGATTTTTCATTGGACAGATAAATATGAAACTACGAGATCTTCATTCAACCGATTTGTTGGAATTTTATGAAATCATAGTTTAATTCAAATCAACTTGTTTTAAAACAACTGTTCATTACTCTATATATTTTTTCAGTCAAAAATCTAAATTATTTTTAATACTTCATGTTTTTGTTTTATTGCAAAATTGAATGACTAATAATAAAACGTGAGTGGTGTTGAGAAAGAACTGAATTTTTACACAGTTTGCAATGCACAAATATTGTGCCAATCAAATGATCAAATGGTGTGGATTGCCATATCTAATTGCCAAAATAGCAGAATTGTGTAAGAAAATAGAGATTCCATAAAAATGGAGAAGATATAGAAATATTTTTGAGATGATATTATGTTTCCATCATATCAGGTATAAATTTACTACATTTCAAATAGACCAGGAAAAAGTACATTAGCATATTCAATTTCATTGAAATAAAAGAATAGAAATCAGAAATATACAGTTCAATATTATTAAATCCGTGTGATATAATACTACACACATCGAAAATTGAAACAACAGAAAAATGTCTGACAAATGATTAACGGCCCGATTTTCATCTACAAAAAAGATAAAAGGTATTGAAACTTGATCAGGAAAACATAACCATGTTTTTTGAGGAAAGCCTGATATAAATTGTAAAAAGGAAACACTTTTACTTGAATCATTAACGTATCTCTGGAGTTGAAAAGAGGAGAATAACTTTATATAAGAAAACCAAAAAAAGGATACAGAGAATACAAACAGAAACAACAAAAATGCAAACATCAAATTTGTAAGTACTCCACTGTTTGAAATCCATAATAAATAAAGAACACTTAAGCCTCTTGAGACTTATGTTATAGCTTCTGAAAACTTTATGGCAGATATGAAAGGACCATTAACAAGATACCATAAACAAGATGTAATTCAAAAGAAATCAATTAACTTGATCCCCATAGTAAATAAATTCAAGACATTAGAATAAATGGCTAAATGTTGTAGAACCATATCTTTATACATAAAAAATCCATAAAAAGTAGAATTATTGGTAAATTCATAATTGAATACTTCGTTAAATACTTTATGCAATGTTATGGTGAACCTGAAACTGATCTAAAACACCATACCTGAAAATTCAGTTAACTGTCTATGTGAATATAAAACCTTTATTGCGGCTAGATAACTGATAACCGTATCTTCTATTAATTATTGAAGTTTGTGAAAAAACACGCAGTTACAGCAAAGTGATAAATCAAGCTATTTAACACGCATTAAATAGCTTGATTTATCTACATTAATGCATGTAAATAGTCACATTATCACATTAATGCATGTAAATAGTCACATCTTAAAAACTATTTACATGAATTAATGTGAACTTTATGAAGGTGATAATGTACGTTGACTGAACTCCATGTATTAAGGGTTAATAGATCTTATTTGTTGGGATAAATTTATTTGTGAATTTGTATAAAATGCTACTGAAATATAGTTTTATATTGAATATAATAAAAATAAAGGCTAAAGATTTCAACAAACGATGATAATTACAAGTTGCTAGAACAAATTTCTACTTATTTATAAGATCGAATCAATCCACTTGATTTTAAAATAAGTAATCCACAACACTTGTAATGATTTATATGTGAGGTATTAATCATTATATATAACTAAAAGATGCATGTTACCCAGTTTGTTTAATTTAATGTTATGTAGAAATCATATTTATTTTCATCAATCTGATAATCCTCAAAAGAGAATTGATGAATATCATTACTGAATCTTGTGTCCTTGTGGATTAAAATAATCTTTTGAATATAGATTAAAATAATACCTAAATTCCCTATTCTTAGAATAAATCATTGAAGATTTCATGGAATACTCCAGAGAAATTATGTCCAGTAAGATTATTCTGTAAATTTAATACAAAAGAAGATTATGAATTCATGTTCGGATTATAAATTAATAGCTGTTTACAGGAAAAAATGATTGCAAAACACATTTTTTAAATTAAAATGAAAAATTTAAAATCACAACCAAACCAACTTCAATTTTTTTAAAAATAAAAAATGATGCCCTGAATATGGATATAATATACATATATATTCAAGTTCTAATGTTTCAAATTATTATTTCCTTGATTTATTATAATAATTATTACAATCAATATTTTATTAACTATTATTGTAATAATTCAGTAAAAACAATGATAACAATAATATACTGAAAATAGACATGCTTTTTCTTTGCATTTTCAATAGTGCTTTACTAATAGTGTTGAAAATAAGTTTCAATGTGAGTTATTTCTTTTTTCGATTCAAACGGTAATATAGAAATTAGCAAGAGAAAACAATTTCTCATAAAACTTATAAACTAAACTCGAGAAACTTTTATAAATGAGAGAACGCTCAAGAACTTGGCAGTCTCAAATACGTCTGTTATCATTGCAATATCAATTAATATCATAGATTGCCAAAGATTCTAGAATATGAATATAACAATAGTTCTGATTTAAAGATTGCACATAAATAAGGACCTTAAAGACGGATATTATAGTTTCATTAGTTTCTGTAGATAGTTGTTAAAGCAAATGACAACTTTTGGGAGGAACATCAGTTAATGATATTGAATGAATTTTTGGATAAAACTATATTAAAAAAAAATTCTCTTACAAGATACTCTCTTATAAGATAATACAAACAATTCTTTCACTTTGGAGAATGAGAGCGACATCTATATTATAACGGGAGTTTTAACAAAGAGTACAGCAATCTAAACAGGATTTCTGCTAAAGTATGATAATATTGAACAATTTCTTATTCCTAAGAAGGAAATATTAGAGAAGAGAATATCATAGCTCAACATATTTCAACTAAAGATCAAATTCTAGACATAACTATGAAGTTTCTGCATAATTTATGACTATTAATGCTATGACTTTTATGGTGATATACTGTGAGTACTATTATTGAGTACTATGAATACTATTGTATGTTATGAGTACTAGTCAGAAGATGAATACTATGATCTATGACATCACACAGATAATATTTGCTTACTTATGGTATTTTCCTGTGGAAAAAAATGTTAAAATTACTAAGAGAAAAGTTCAACATTTCAGTTAGATTAATTTATTTCAAAATATCCATTTTAGGAATTTTAAAATGTAAATATAGTTTATTGTATCTTATTTACGTTGAAAGCAAAAACTTGAACTTAAATAAAATGCTTGAACTTCCACTTAATAAGATGTAAAATCAATATGCAAAAATCATGAGCAAAAGTTACGTTTCTTTGAATATTAAACAAAAGAGTTAAAATTCACATTTTAATGGGCATATAAATTTTGATATATATGACTATGTGAATAAAGATATTAATTACATCTTTGTTTGAAATTTTTTCGGTTTTTTTCTTATACATTTTATTTAAATTTCAAATAATTACTAGCTTTGATAAATATTTTCAAACTGTAAAGTACTTTTTTTATTTGTAATTTTACAGTTATGTCTCTAAAAGAGAGAAAACAGGTTGAATTATACGGTAATAATTAAGAATATATCTTGTTCAAATACACGAACTAATTTCTTTTATTTTGAGCATCCCTCAAGCGACGAAGAACACCATCTGAGTTGGCATTCTTGAATCCACGCTATGGTATAATGTTATCTAAGACTATCATTAGATAGTGGTATTTTAAGTTGTTTCAGTTAAAAATAAGAAGATGCAACGAACCTAAGGATTTTCGAGAAATATTATCCCTAATTAGACAATGAAGCCATTACTAACTGGTCAATCATGATCTTGCAAAAAATTCATAAAAAGCTACAGATTTTTAAAAAAAAAACAATAAATAAGCAATGAACATATCACATTTTTTAAATAATTTATTTGGAAATGAAAATTGCTTGCATAGTTTTTTTTCGTATAGTATCATTGGTTTCATTTAATAACTTTGATTAAAATATTAATTAGTAACAGATTAAAAGAAATCAAAAAAAATTTAATGAATTATTTATACATAAGAAAAATATACTAAACAAATTCCCATTTAATTCTATTGATTCTGAAAGAATGTAAGAAGTTTCCTTTAAGAATTATTGAATATTACTTCATTGTCTAGCATAAAAAGTCAATCATTTTAGTATTTAAAAAATCCCCACGTTGTGAAATTGAATTCTAAAATTACACCAAAATTAAAATTCAAAGTTTTCTTAAAAGAAGGTCTTAAAAGAAGTCTTAAAAGAAGGCATGAGATTTGAAAAGGTGGGGGAAAAGAAGTTTTTATAATTAATTGGAGCTTTTCTATTTATAGAAAATTCAATTTAGACTTACGAAAATCTTTGAAGGATTGCATTTCTGTGATATAATAAAGTTAACCTTTAGTATAATAAAATAATTTATGAGATTCTTCTTCAATATAAAAGCAAACTTATTTTGGTGAAAATTAATACAGTTAACTTTTATTTAAAACGCTTAAAAAGGACAAAAGAATACCTTTACTTTGCCCTGGGAATTGTTGTTTAGAAAGTTAAAAGAGATTTTTAAATGAAAGTGAGATTCTTTTATCCGAAGAAGAAATGTAACAGTTTCTTTCTGTGTGTGTGAAAATCTTATTAACCTTTAATTTAGCCTTTTTTAAAACTCAGGGAAAATGGTATGCAACATCTAAGAAGATTTTATTTCTTTTATTGAAAGATTCAATTTCTTTCACACTTTTCTCTAAAATAAAAATAAATGCCTTTTCGCATTTTGTTTCTGCAATTAGTACATGTTAGTTATTTTTCATCTAAAGTTTGTTTTCTTCTTTTAAGGAAAACAACACTGTTATATTACTTACTTACGAATTAAATTGAATCAAGTATGAAATAAATAAATTATGCAATATTTTTTAATTATTTGATATTTAATATTGAATTTACTTTATAGTATTGTTTGAAAACATATTTCTTATTCTCAAAACAATAAAACTTCAGACTAGTTATTTTAAAAATAAATATTTTTAAAAATTAAAAATTAAATTTGCTTTAAATTTGCTTTAAAGTAAATATGGAGTGAAATAGATCATAAAGGGTATATAGAGATTTCGGAGATTATTTTGACAAAATGGTACATGTAGTATCGCTTGATAAAACGCATAATAAATATTTTAGTCTGTTTTGCGTCTCACTTTAAATAGCTAAAATGTTTAACTAAGCTTTTAAATTTGAGAACCATGAAAAGCGTTAGAAATGCAGATTTCATGAGTTTAGGCAGTATATAGAGGACTGTCTAACAACTAAAAGTTGTGGTAAAGTTTTTGAATATTCCCAAGTATGTCTTTTCTGGAAGAATTTTTTTAGATAGTAGGCTATGCATTAAATGTCATGTATGTACATGTCTCAAAAAAGAAATCCTCTGAAAATTCCTAAGTCCAATAGAAATGTATAGCTAAGACAAGAAAATATCCAACTCTCGTTATTAAACAATCATTATTATCAGACACAAGACACTAAATTACCAAAAAACAATATCCTAATACTAGGTCTCAAGGGCTTTGCAATTTGGTTGTAACGTAACGATTCGGATTACAATACTGCGAAATTCAATCTGTGTAATATTTCATAAATAATCTTGTATAAGTATTACCATTTTGTTTTAGATCTATATATATGTAATAACTTCTTTCTTGATTTAAATGAATGTTTTTTTCTAATTATTGTATAGTTTTGAAGCTAATTTCAGAAATAATCTTAGTTTTTCCCCCCCCCCTATCACGTAAGGTTCGTCTTCAAAATGAGGTGAAACATTTAGCGAAAATTATTAAATTGGCATATTTTATATTGGTATCATTTATGTACAGGGATATTAAAATCGCTTGAAATATAACTAAATCTTAATAATACAGTAAGAAAAGTTAATAAGGCTTTACTAAAATACATTTACAAGTCTTTGTAGTAACGTTTCCTTTTTTTCTTCAAAATTTCGTTTAGTACTTTTCCTACTATGGGATTGAAGATTTTCTCTCTTTAACATCCAGCAATAGTCACCCTTCATGTTAACGATCCAGTGTCCATGATATCTGCGTTCCATTTTATTTCTGGTGTTTCGCCTTCTTATATTCTGGTGGAAACGCTCTTCCTGTTTCTCACTCACTACTCCAAGATTTTCCGGAAAATTGTCCAGAGGAGAATTAAGAAAATGAACTTTAACACTTATGTTGCAGCCCAAAAGTTTGTAGTTACCGAGCAGATTGGCAACAATATTGTTCTAGTTTGGGTCTTTTTTTTCCGTAGAAAGCCAGTTACCACTTGTTTGAAAGACTTCCATGCTTTCTTTTGCGTGTCTTCCATTTTCAACTCAAAGTCTTCATCCTTCATAAGTTTCCTTTTATTCGGACCAACAAATACCCCTACTTTAAGTTTTGCCTCTGAAAGACCGAGAAACTGCTCACAGAAATATCTGAAACACTCTGATTCTTTAGGTAATGCTTTGACGAATTGCTTTATTACTCCCAATTTGATGTGAAGTGGAGGAAGTAGAATCTTTTTAGGATCCACTAAACTCTTTTTCTGAACATTTTTAAATCCATGAACCAAAGTGCTTCTTACTGGCCATTCTTTTTTTTTACATAGTGTTGTTTACCGTTACGACTATCCCATTCACAGAGGAAGCAGGGAAACTTTGTGTAACCACTCTATTGGCTTAGTAACATAGAGATCACTTTTAAGACTCCACAAACAGTCCATTCATGATCGGAGTACTTAAGCTTGTTAAGTACCAATTCGAGATTCTCATAACATTCTTTCAAGTGAATTGAATGCCCTACTGGTATAGATGCATATTGTTTGCCATTGTGAAGACGAACAGCTTTCAGGCTTTTTTGGGAAGGAATCAATGAAAAGTCTCCATTCTTCAGGGTAGTATTTCATACTGAATATCTCCAACAACCCAGGAATATTAGTACAAAATACAAGTTCACCCTCACGAGAGTAAAATGGCTTTAATTTTTTTTCTATTTCTGTACCAAGAGAAGGATGTTCCAGGAGCCAATAAATTTTTTTCTTTCAACCTCGACCCTAAAATCTCAGCAGAATCCTTTGGAAGGTCTAAGACTTTTACCACATCTTGTCAATTCTGACTGCACGAAGAGTTTTGAATCTTTGTTGGTGGGCTTGTAAATACTATCATTGTCGTCATCATTCCTGCCTCGAGACAGCTGATCAACATCATCTAAAATGTTTTCAAGTGCATCTGGAGGAAAAGGTATTAGTAAATCAGGTCCATGAGGGCGCATAGCTGAAGGAATGTTTGGATACGAAATATCCTTTTTATTTTTCAAGTTAAAATCTTGCACACAGCAAGAGCTAAAGTAACAATCATCACTGTGATTTACAGGCTCTCTCCAGCCATAGGTATTGCAAAATGAAATGATTTCTTCTTACATTGAAAACATTTTCTCAGTTCTTCAACACAGACAGAACGCACTTTGTGAGAAGCTCATTGTTTTTTTTTATCCCTTAGTTTGATACCAAAGTAGGCAAAGTAAACTTTTTTAACAAAATCAGAAATGTTTTTCTGTTGCTTTTTAACAGTGTAAGTCCCTTAAATGTAGCAGAAACAATAAGGAGACTTCACACAACCTCTAGAAGTCATTTCACACAACCTCAATTTGAGCCGAAACAGCGAATGTTCTGCGGAGTGGTTAAATTCACACTGGCTAAAGATAGAAACTTGATCTTGCAGTGGTGAGCAGACAGAAAGTGGAGGAGGAAGAGAAGAAAGGGTACTAACAAAGACAGACTGGTAGCAAATCTAGTATGAACCAGATTTTGCCAGTTTTACTGTACAGTTACTTAAACAAAAGAAAGCCTATCTCACACACATGCTTCCAACATAAATTTAGGTTTATTACATTATGTAAAATAATGTATGTAGCTAAAAAATATTATAATTGAAAATTTATATAAATTTATTTCACAAAGATCACAGTTTTTTTCGTGTGATATAGAAATCTGAAAAGTAATAATTTAATGTGTGATTTGTGCGTAAACAAAAAGTGGTGGAATTATTATTATTATTTTTTTTTGGTAATCAGCGCAATAAATACCATTAAAATCACTAAAACTTTTTTAAATAATTTTTTTCATCGCAGACTTGTGCAATTTCTCATTCTATAATTATGCATTTTTACAAAGGTGATTTTTCATGGAAAAAAATGTAAAACGTAAAAAAAATTTATTTTTTGGCTTAAAAATTTTGCAAAATCTCCCCCTCTCTCTCTCTCTCTCTTTCATAACTTTTATAATCTTATAATAACTTATTCAAAAAAGTATTTCAGCGTTCTAGTTTTGTTAAAACCACTTAATAAACTATTTTTGTTTAGAGTAGAATATGAATCTAATTACAATAACTTAAAAAAACTAAGCTCAAATTCTCTTATATAATGATTGAACTAAATCTTGACATAGATGGTAAATATGATTGTTGTTTTATCTAAAAAACAAATCAGTTGAAGAGATCTATTTCAAATATTCAAATGATAAAACTTCCTTTTTTATTACAAGAGTTTTGTTTTGTAAAATAGTCTTTGTGATTATATTAAATAAAAATCTTAATAGGATTAGATATTGAAATTTTTTTTGTTACAAACACTCAAAACAGTAATAACAATTTTAGCCCTTTTGTACAAAACATAGTCTTTCCAACAAAAAGCTAGAAACTTTGGTTGGGATCACAACCTAATAACTTACCTACTTATAGAGTCAGTGAATATCAAATATATATATATATATATATATATATA
>JAPDSC010122825.1:240554-295702 GCA_026290005.1 Latrodectus geometricus | reverse complement strand
TATATATATATATATATATATATATGAAATATTAATTTGAAGAAGAGAGTACCTGTGCAGGTTCGAGGTCTACCATGTATTGTTTCTGAATGCAAACACGTATCTTAATCAATTGACAATAGCTCATCTTATAACTCTTGTATGGCTTAAATACAAAAAATATAGCTATTTAAAATTAAATATATGAAATCATTTGTTATAATACAAGAATTTATAGTTTATGATCAAATAGAAATAATTTTTTGATCACAAATATGTTTTTTTATAAATGTTCACGTTTATTTAAAAAAAAACAAATCAAATATTTCTTACAGTTTTTATCTAAAATATGCTCTATTCATTTTATTAAAAACATGGAACATCTGTATTTTTCTTAAGTATTTTTATGAAATATTTTCATATTTAGTAAATATTTATTTCAAATAAATATTAAATGTAAAACATGTTTATATAAAAAATATATATCTAGAATTCCTTATGATCAGGAAAAACTCTACGCGATAATTTGCGTATAATATTAAACTAATTATTCCAATCTGTTATGAAAAATTAGAACTGTAACGCTTCAGCTTACGAATTTTTCTTTTTTCTTAATTAATTTGAAATTAAGTTGTTCTATCAACAAATAATGTATTGTGATATTTACAAATAACTTTAAAAAGTATCAGTAAGTGGGGGGGTTATATTCTTAAAAAAATTTCCTTCATACCAAAGTTCTTTTAAGTATTCTAATTTTAATAATTTCATCATAGTCTTAACTGAAGTTAAGTTGGTACATACTTACCAAAACGCGTTTTAATAAACTGTGACTAGGATGAGTAAAGATGTTTAAATGAGAACAAATAATTTTTCTTTTGTTATATGAGTTTTGGAGCCAAATATGTGTTCCATTTAGCATAAGAAAATATACAGCCAAAGCTGACCATTTTTATGGATCATTCATTGGCACAGTGCCAAGATAATGACAATGAATCTCTAGAGGACTAAAATTTGTTAAGTAACGAAAGAAAGATGAATATATAGCTTTGCATAAATCTGAAGTGAGCTAATTATAATAAATATTTCTAAGCAACACTTTTTATTATTTCTTAATACTTAAGAAAACTGTGAAAAAATATTTTTAAGAATAAATAGAATTTTTTATTGGACAAGTTTTTTATTCTAAGTCATTCATTTATAGCATTTAAAAAAATTGAAATAAAGTATTTGTTAAACGAAACTGGAAAAATATTATCAAAATTCAAAGTAGGGAATCTTTTGTTCGCTTCTAATTACTTTATAATAATTTCTTTATTACACATAAAGATTGTGCTGCTGCTTCTTAACAAAAGTAGAATAATTTTTGCTACATTTGCTATCTTTCATATTTTATCTCTAAGCATAGCAAAAAAGCTTAAATTGAAAATCTGTCTCAAATTACTGATTGATTTCAATCTCTAAATATAAGCAATTTCATAATGGAAGATAATAAATTTATATTAATGAGTAAAAAAAAAATTAGTAAATGAAACACACACACACAAATCGATTTTGCATCTGTAGGATTTTAAATTTTAATTCTTTTATGGGTCTGCCAGAAAAGAACTAAAATTTATTCTTTTATGGCAGACCTACATAGTTCATTTTAATAAAAAAAAATAGAGCATTAATGACTAGTTCAATATAACAGCATTTTTAAATATTCATATATTTTCACGCATTTTATCTTACTTCCTTCGTTTTAAAGATTGTGAAAAAACATTTGGTTTAGTTATAAAACGAAGCAATTACATATAAAGTTTTATGTTTTCAACTATATAATTGTAAAATAATTAATAAAAGTTGGAAAATCAGTGTTCTTAGGATATAATGAACATATAAAAGGGAAGAAAAGGATTTAAGTAGAAATTTGGTTTTTTCAATAGGCTTGTAATTATACCATTAACATTCATTTCTTAAATGAATTAAAAAACACCAAATGCCGTTGAAAGTGCAAAATTTTGAAAAAGAACTTAGTAGTTAATATTTTCTTTTTGTCAAACTCAACATAAAAATAAGTAAGCGCTTAGGTCTGTAAATATTTAATAACAATTGATATTAGGTTTATATTATTAAATTTCATCACACTAATAAATTAAGTAAGGATAAACTTTCCATCAGAAATTTTACTTTTATTTTATATTCTTTTAATATAATGCTATTATATTAATTAAAACATCAATAAAAAATAAAAAAACAAGCAAAAAAATGAAAAATATTATTATCATAAGCCATGCAAGACCAATAAAATGGAGATTATGCGTTTAGCACTTCTATAGCTTAAGTAAATTCTAAAGAAACGTAATCGAACAATATGGATTTCATGAAATATTTGAGTAACTGTAACAAAACTTGAGTTCTGTATAATATAATTTGAAACTGTAGTTATTGTGAACTACTTTTTCAAATGCAAAAAAATATTATTTTTTCAGGACTGATGTGATCCTCTTTAAAGTAATGAGTAATTATGTGAAAAATTAAATTATAAGATTATTGAAAAGTGGCACATGTTACACATGCATTTACCATATCTTATTAAATAGATGTTATGGGGTGTACCTTTTTGAAGACTGTAATTGATTGTATTGTATACAGTCTCGTAATCTTTTTTCTAACTGCAAGTACTGGGTGACTAACCTTTCCCTGCAACAAGGCTGGAAATTGCTACTCATTTATCATTACATTGTGGGCACCTTTGCATCGGGTCACAGAGGTGAGTGGCGTTACCACCACAAACCCTCTAATAGAGTGGGTCACATTCATTCATCATCTCAGAAGCAAGGAAAAGAAGTAGAGAGAGCGAAAGGAACATCCATGCTCAAATTGGGATTTGAAGGCAGTACCAACAGTCTAGGAATCAGAAATGCTAACTACTCATCCATCGGCCTAATTTTAAATCGCAATGAATTGACGAGGCGATACTTGAGTTGCCTCAGTCTTTTACTGCATGACAAACTGTTCTCCAAACTTCCCTTCTATACCAGTCAAGGAATGTTGCGTTTTATGCTGTAAAAAAATATTCCAAAAGTTTGTACCTAAATTAATATTGTTCTGAATGATAGGAAGAAATATTTTTGGATAACACGGAGTAATTAAGTATAAATTACAATAAGATCATTTATTAAATATACAAAATGTATAGTAATGATTTAGTCACCACGAAAATCTAAAATACAGCGATACAAATGCTGTCTTCCATGAAATTATTGATTAGACTTAGACGAACTCTACTCGTCTTCACAAGAATTTTATCTTTAAGAAATCCAATCTTCAAATTCGGAACCTTAACAAGAGTCTTTGTTTTCTCAGAAATGTCTCATCTGATTGTATTTCAAACAGTCTCAATTAAAATCACATCATTAAAAAATTCTGAATACTCTATACAAGGTTTTGCTTTACTTCAAGAAATTACATCATAGAGCTATGGGTGAGGTTTAATATTATCATCCATTTTAAAGAATGATCATAAATTTTAAGCAGAGGATATGATATGAAGAGTCAATATTTCATCATATTTTTGGTAAATTAATTTTCAATGAATTGCAAAATGTTCGTCCATCTATGCTGGCTACAATTCATACCATCGAAAAATATATTAACTTAATACATTATTTTCTAAGGGAAAAAGTTATTTCAAAGCAGAAAGAAAATACAAAAACACAAACAGTATCATTTTCCAAATAGAATTAGTCCTCTTCCGTGCGCAGTTCTTGATGTTAATCATTTTGCATTCAATTTCGCTGTTTGGTTCCGCATTGATCTCTATGGTTTTTAATGAGATATATGATCTTCATTCATTGTTGTAGCATATAAAAAAAATCTTTTCTTAGTCGATGTCTCACTTTCTCTGTATCTTGGAAACGATTCCAGTTAAGAAATGAGGAAAACCATTCCAGCTTCACTCTCCGTGTTAGATTCATTTTTTTTTTAAATAAAGTCTCTAAATAATATGCCAAACCAGAGATTCTGATCGATTACATTGTCATTGTGTCTCTTTTTTTCAAAACTAAAACTAAACATTTGATTTTCAAAAAGTAATGGGAAAAAGGTATTCATTGTATTCACAATATCTACACATTTATTTTATTTATAGCTTTTGACATTATGAACGTTGATTTGTATTTGAAGCTTTCTGCTTTTGTTAGTTGCTAAACGTTACACTTCTTTTTTGGTTGCTTTTAAGTTTTAACATTCTCAAACAATCATTCCGTCAGTTCATTTTAAAAATAGTTATCATCCATATATTACGAAGAGAGAGAGAAAAGTTTCCTTAACGAGTATAACTTTTTAGTATCGAGGGAATAACATTTTTCACAGTGGATTTATAAAATTTGATTAAATTATTTGGTAATATTGTATAATTAAATTAATACTTGAATAAAGATAACCCATACGTTCATTAGTGTTTCTTTCTGTCAAATTTCTTTAATCAAGATTATTTCAGACCTACAAAACTAAGATTATTTATTTCATAAGATACTTTTGTATAATCGTATATATTTTAAATGTAATTAAGTATAATTTTAAATACAATTAATGAACTTGAAATTTTACTTCAATTCTTTTCATGAATTTTCAATATTGATAATCAGTGAATAAGCAAACCAGTAATAATTTTTTAAAATCAAGTAACAGAACAAAAACTATTAATGATAGGTTATGTATGACAAAGGCGAAAGAATTCAAAATATTGTTCAATTAAGAAGCCATTGTTCGAAATGAATAACAATTAAGCTCTAGAAAAACATTTTACATTGTTTTCATCAAGAAACTGAATTATTTTAAATAAATTATAAGTAAAATAACCATTCAAAAGGGAAATATACTTCATAATATTTTCTAATGAAGTTTCTATCTCCTGCAATTTTTATAATCAATTATTCAATTTTTTTTTACTTAATATAAGATTAAAAAATTCAGAAATTAAAAAAACAATTCTTTTAAAATCAAATTAAGATACTTCTATATGAAAATGTAAGATTTAATTTTAAAAAAATTAAACTTTCCCCATTCTCTTTATCAGTATTAATCCAATATCCTATTAATTTTTAATCTCTATATTGATAAAGTCGCAATCTTCATTAAAACTAAATATTTTGCAGCATTCGAAAATAAGACAAAAATATTATTGAATATATTATATAGTTAATTTTGTCAAAAATCATATTACATTTTCTAATTAAATTTTTATTGAAATAACACAAATATTTAATGAATATTTGCATAAGAAATTCAAAAAATCAAAATTAAATCAAATTTATTTATCGATATAGATGTAAAATTCAAATTTATGCATAGCTTTAATTTCGTGATTTTAAATTCATGTAAATATATAATACTGACACCTAAAATTTCACAGATAATTTTAAATTGAGCCAGAAATTATAGTGAAGATAATAACAATTTTCAAAAATGTATATTTGCATTATATTTTACAAAAATGCTCATTAATATCAAATTATATTTTCATGCATGCCAAGCTTTCTTGGTCATATTGCATAACTTTCTATTTCAGCGTTAAATTATTTCAATATACTAGCGTTAAATTATTTATAATCTCGGTTTGGATTAAAATTAGCAAACAAAAACTCGAGTTTCAAATTCCTAAAGAAATCACAATGCAGTGAAAAAAAATTAAACCCAAATTTTTAAAATTTAAACAGCAATAATTTCTTTTTAAGTAGTTATACAACTTAAAAAGAAATTATTGCTGTTTAAATTACGCATATGTATTCAGAGCATAAACACAATATGTATTCAAAGCATTTTTCTTAAAAGTATGTTGCCTAATTACATTGACAAAAATTTTTATAGCTAAATTTTTTAAGCAGATTTCAACATACTCAATTATTTAACATCTTATTATAGTTGCTCAAAAGTCTCAAAATTCTATAACATTTATATTCCTATTAATAATAATAAAACTACGTTTATTTTCCGTACTTAATTGAATCCATTTATTTCTTTTTTTCGATAAAGAATGAACAGTTAATTAATGGCAGTTCTATTCATTTACAACAAAAGAATTAGAAAACAAATGTAAAGAAATGCTGACTAGATATTATTAAACAAATGAATAATTGAGCAACCATTTATGCAAGATCTAAAAAAGATTAATGATTATTCTTACTAATTACAATAGTCAAATGAGAATTGACTGACTAAAACTCGTTAGCAAGAAACTATTAGTCCTTCCTTTTTAAGACAGTTACAATGGATATTTACTTTTTATTTACTGTGTAATAAAGATTATATATTTTTTCTTAACTAAATTTGAACATATTTTAATCATGAAATATTAGTAATAGGTTTATATTTTTAACTTTATGATTAATATAATTTGAATAAAAAAATGAAACAAATGCTGCATTACCTCATTTTTATAGTAAAAGGTTTTTTTTTTTATGTCTTCATCTATTCATTTGTGGTTGTAAATATGAAAGTTCTTTGTTTTGTGTTTAAATGGTAAAATTTATAGCAATTGTAAATTTCATACTTATGTAGCTCTTTTAAAAAAGCAAGAAATTTAAAAAGAAGCTCTTTGGCTACTTTTTAACTTAATTCTCAATTAGCTGTTTAGCTCTTAAGTAGCTCTTACACAAAAGTTTAAGTGACTCTTTCATAAAAGCAAGAAATTAAAAAAGTAGCTCTTTGGCTACTTTTTAAATTTCTTTATTGTATGAATTTATTAGCAAACATTTTAAAGTTGTACTCTTAATGTCTATTGCCTTTCCGAGGAATTTTTATAGATATTAAACCTTATTCCCATGTCTTAAAAAAAGAGAATCACAAAATGTCCTAATGCCATACTTTTTCAATATACTTCTTTAGACGAGGCATGCATAAATAAAAATAAATACTGCCTGCATATTAATAAAGATAGTCGTTGAAAAATTATTTCTCCTAAAAATTAGTTTTAAAGTTTAATTGTTAAATACGCATCGCGTTAACGTTTCTTTTTATAATAATATTCCTTAACTAATTCTTACAAATTACTGTTCTGTATCTTATTGACATTTAGTATTAAGCAAATGCGTGGGAAATTGCAAACAAGATTAAAAACCATCATTATTGTCATTATTATACAACTATAAGTGTGAACCTATATAAAAAAATTTTAATACTACATAATGTTTTTAGTTGTATTAATGACTCCACAAAGAATACAATCATTTTACAAAATGAACAATCAATTCTTCAATTCTTATCATTCTAGAAAAGCTTATTATTAAAAACATCATTTATTTGAAATTTTTATCACTCTTCTAAGTTTAATATAAATCGCTTTACAAATACACTTGGAAAGATATTCGAATTATATTTTTAGAAATTTATAACCAGATTTTTAATATTTTCATTACAAATTACAAATTTAGTCTTAATAAAAATAATTGCATTTTCTTTGTTGTGCAGAACAAGTTTTACCCTTTCTATTTTTTAAAAACAAAACATATAACAAATTTTAAAATCATGTACACCAAAAAAAAATGTTATTGCCTAGAGTTCATTTTTTGCGTAAATAATTTACACTTATTATGGAATTTTATTTTCATCCTTTTAAATGTCTAAGTATATGATTTATTAAAAGATATAGTTATTTCTGTTATAAATCATAGTTGAAAAAAATAATCAGAAAATTGGAGAAATCACTGGAATATTTAAGCAATCTTATTGAAATTGTATTCAAAGAGTTACTCTATTATAGTATTAAATTTTTCTTAAAATATACTTTAATTTTTAACAAATAAGCAGCATTACTAAACGTTTTTATTTACATTTGAAATCATGCATACTCTTAATATAACTTTTCAGTACAAACAATTACGAAGTATATTTATTAAACAATAGTTAGTTAAAATAAAAGATTCCTTCCTCACAAATTATTTTTTTCGTTAAATTTAAATATTTTTGATAATATTAATAAATATTTTTTAAATAGAAGATTCTTTATAAATGTATGCAAAGTGAAAATCTTAATATTTATTTATTTTCTAATTTCGAATTACTTTCCATACTAATATATGTTGAAATACAAGATATTTTGCTAATGTATACTAAAACTGCAGATGATTTTATAACAATTATTTATTTATAATTTTCGTATTATTTATAATATTATTATTATAAAAATTTTAGAAAACATTTTCGAAAAAGAATTTTTTTTTTTTTTTGCAGTTTATTGAAGCAAAAATATTGTGATTTTAATTAACTGTGAATTAGTAATGATGCTAATATAAACTAACACATGGAATTTTTTCTAATGTACATTAAAAAAAATAATAAACCATGAAGCACTTAGCTTTAGATCAATAAAACTTAATTTTTTTTTTATTTTTCTTGAAAATGGTTAAAAAAAATTCATTTTGAAACTTCAAATAATTAATTAAATAACTCCCACATATTCTTCTTAAAAAACCAAAAATAAATCATAAAATTTGTAAGTATGTTATTCCAAATTACTGTCCAAAAACATTTTCTAAGCCAATAATTCATTTCTTAAGTAAATTCTACCGAAATATGTTGAGTAAAATAAATTTAATGACAGAGAAAAAAAACTCATATTCCTTATTGTTTTTCTAAGAAATGTGATTTATTTGACAAAATGTCTTCCAAAAGCTCTGAATTTTAGGTATTTTTATTTGTTTTAATGATGAAATTTATTATTCAAGCAGTAAAAAGAAAAAATACTACTTTATTCTGAAAGCAAAAAGAGGAAAATAATTTCTTGAAAACCAAGACCATTCCGCAAAATGTTCCTACTTTACTTTGCTGAATATTTTTATTTCTCTCTCAAAGTGTCCCATTGAATAAAATATTGCTATATTTTCGATATAAATAAAACTAATTCGTGCAAGAATATTATAGGTTTTAGTGCTGATTTTTTCATAAAAAAAATCTGTTTGTGTCTTTCAATTCAGTTCATTTAGAAAAGAAACTTAAATATACCACTAAATAAACTAAAGAGGAGATTAGGAATTTGTAAACTTTTAATATTATATATTTTAAAAGTAGTGAAAATTTGAAAAAATAACAGAAAATATAAAAATGAGCTTTAAAAGCTGTCAAAATAAAAGTTAATAAAGTTAAATAATAATATATGTAAAAGAAATATTAAAAGAATTTGTGTTCTTTATTATTAAAATAATGTACATGATTTATTCAAAATACTCTATTATTTTCATTTGAAAATAGAACCAAAAATCATAAGTAAGAAACATTTCCTACAATTATACTTTTATAAATATATTTACATGACAGATATATTTACAAATATTTGTCATCTAAATATTTATGAAATATTTAAGAAAGAATTTTGATTTAAATAAGCTTTTTTATAATAATATATTCTTATATGCTAATAAAAATGATATTCTTCATTTTAATTGATTTAATCTCAAACACAAATTAAATGTTACAATACGCTTTTTAAATAAATAGTAGATTAAAATGATTGAAATGGGTAATTAAAAATATAGATTTTTAATTTATAATTTTTTTCAATTTCATTTTTTATAATTTTTTCAGCGAAGTAAGAGTCTTTGTAAATTAGAAGAACAGACCAAGCAGGAGGCTCTCAATCCTTGCTTTGCAACTCTCAGAGATATTATTTCACTTTAAAAACAATGTGACCGCGGCCTATCTAGCATTCACCAGCTGCTTTTAGTGAACATGGTGTGTTTTTGGTTAAGTCGAGATTCGAGCTCATAACCTCCCGACCATGAGAACGAGTTCTAATAAGGCCATCATAGCTTTAATTAAAAATTGTCAAGAATAGCCTTGTGTGCTGAATTCCGAATCTTCACTGAAAAGAGCACAGTGCTAATTGTGATCAATCCATGAATGCTGCTTACTGTTGTTCCAAGATAGACGTGCTCTCCTGTTTGATAACATGCACCACTAATCTCTGAAAGTAAAGACAATCGTCTATTGCGGTTTTTCTCATTATCATTGTTCCATAATTAACTGCAAGGAGTTATTGAAACAAATGTCTATCTAACGTATTTCTACACAGCTTAACATTTAAATCTACACATGAATTCTTTATAAATACTGCGTTTATAAAGTAAAAATAGAGATACTAAGTTTTTATTTCTACAATTAACTATGAACATGAACATTAACTGGTAGAAATTTTATATTCATATTATTTTTCTGAAAATACTCATTACCAAAACTTAAATATCCTATAAGTATTTTGTAAAAAAAATTATTAAAACTTTTTTGTTCATTGTAAAAATAGTTGATTTATGTATATTGAGATTAATACATCAATAACTATAAATTTTTGTAAAAAACTAACATTAAATCTCTTTTGTTCATTATAAAATAATATATATATATATATATATATATATATAAAATAAACTATGACGAAAATAGACCTGATATAGTTTGAAAGTTTATAAAGTGATTTGTGTGATTGTTCATATTAATAGTAAATATGAATTAGTTGTTTTCCTACACTGAATCAAACATGTTTAATTTTTTCTGATCGAATATGAAATCTAATTTTAGCCTTCCTTTTCAACTTACTTAAAAGTTAAAAATTACTCGAAACAAAGTAACATAAACAAGATATTGTGGAAGTTAAAAAGAACTCGTAGCAAAGTAACGTAAGCAAGATTTTGTATCCCAAAAGTATAGCGAGATAATATTTTCAAAAAATGCAAACAAAACAATTATTCCCAGGGAAAATGAACTCAGCAACAAATGAAGTAAAAGCATTTAATGACAATTTATTAAATTACAAAAATGGAACACTTAAAACTTGTGGAACACATATATTTTTGATCATAGCTTTCTTGCTATTTTTCTTTGAAATGTAATAATGCCTTTAATTGTTGTAACAAATGCTAAATATTTAACTTTTATTAATTATGTGAACTGAGCACTTTGAGTATTTAGAATGCTACTAAAACTTATTAATTAAAATATACTGACAACTGATTTTTTCCTTTATAAATGTGCTTTAAAACTGTAGTCATTTGATGCCCTAAAACTGATGTAATTTAAAGAACAATGTTTTCTTCCATTTTAAATCATG
Organism: Latrodectus geometricus; assembly: GCA_026290005.1. Taxonomy (NCBI): domain Eukaryota; kingdom Metazoa; phylum Arthropoda; class Arachnida; order Araneae; family Theridiidae; genus Latrodectus; species Latrodectus geometricus. The sequence goes on along the minus strand of JAPDSC010122825.1, from coordinate 284,640 downwards.
TAATATAATAATATTAGTCATTCATTTAAATTAGTAAACATTTAGTTCATTCCTAAAATAATTAATATCTTAACGTCATAGTTAAATCATTGAGAATGAATCACTCCTTTTTCCTCAGTTACTTCTTGCTGAATGATTGTCATTTGTATTGTCTGGAATATTAATGTTCCTTTTCTGAATTGAAAAATTATACTACATAATCCATTTATACAAAATTATTTATTCATACTTTTACACAATATGACCTTATATTAAATGTTGTTATGACAATTTCTCTCTAGTTTCTAGATTTATGAAAAGTAAAAGTTACATAAAATAGAAACTACTCTTTAATCTTATAAAACACTTGCTCTCTTAAATCTATATCATTCGTATTATAATTCATCTTTTGTAATCTCTCATATTAAATTTTCTTATGATGAACTATGTATTATATTATATATCACCTTTATCTTTTGTGAATTTGTTGATATCGAAAGTAAGTGGCGTTATGATCAATATGATAAATGTAGGCTTCTCTATTCATTGTTTTAGCAATTAATATACTATTTACTTTAATAGAATATTTATGGAAGTCATATTAAAACCAATATTTCAGTAATAATATTGTTAATATTTATGAACATTATATTATTTATTCAAAACATGTGTGATAATTTATAAGGTTTTAAAATAGTTTAAAAATAGTAATGTAAAAATGTGTTTTATAATTAAATATTTGAAGAGAAATTAATTTGAATATTTTTTAAAGTTAAATCACTGCAATGGCTATATTTTTAGAATAAAACATATAAAAATTTTTATTCACTACAGAAAAATGTCTTTTGAAAAATTAATTCTCCTTTAAATAAATTATTATATAAATAATTAATATATATATAATTAAAATTTTGTTAAAAATAATAAAAAATGGTATTTCTTCCTTTTATTTGAAATGCAGTCGATTCAAAGAAAAATGATAAAAAACAGAATAACAGAAATATCTGTCCTGGTTTTTCACTCTCAAAAATGTTTGCGTGGAAAAGTTTCCAGTGAAGTATGCATGTCTCTTATGCAATATATAACAAACGAGGCCATTGAAATAAATTGCCTGATAATAGAAAATCTCCAAATTATTTAATTCTTTTTTACTTTCAAAAATAGATATTCATTTAGCAAAATGTCTTATAAAAGCGTAAGATTTCATAATTTTTTTATGCAGGCTTTTTGGAAATTAATTATGTCTGATTTTAAAAACACGATGCCCAATTAATTTAAACTTTGAGATCACGCTGAAACAAGAAATTTTCCAACATTTTACTTTAGAATAAAGATAATTTCGAAAAGACGTTTGATTGATTTTGTTGGTGGTGTGTTTTCTGATTTTTTTAAACGTTTGTAATTTTTCTTAGTCAAATTATTTTTTCGAGAACGTTATAAATTTCTCACGAAATAAAAAAAATTAAAGAGGTTCTAACTACAATGAACGTTATTTTTGCATTGCTCTTATGGAGAAATTACTTTTTATTTTTTAGCAAAGAAGTAGATAATCATTCTTCGCTACGTTGCAAGCTTTAAAAATTTAAAGTTATCTATTAGAAAAGGAATGACAACACATTCTCAAGTTAAATTTCCTCCATCAAGAATTTAAAAAGTAAATAAAAATTTAAAAATAATGTAAAAAAAGAAGTGACAGTTACGAATATTCTTTCCAGAAATTGATTTGTTCACAAGAAAATTAGAATTAGAAATTATTTCTCTGATTTAGTAAATTGATAAAGTAAATTTTAAGTACTGATTTAAAATGTTTTTAAAAACCTGTTATTTATATAAAAAAATAATAAGTTTTGCTATTTTTGCTATTTCTATAGGAATAACAGGTTTTCTAGTTATTTATATAAAAAATATTCACAAATTATCATAAAAGGAATTCTGTATAATTTGTATGTATTAAATTTTCATGCCATGAAAAGATTATCTGAAATTCTTTGTCTAAAATAAAAACTGGGTCTATTTTATAAAATGTAACTGTTCATTGACATATTTATATTGAAATAAAATTATGATGAAATTATTTAAAGTACTTGTGAAGGAATATCAAATTTTTAATTAATCATATTACATTAAGCTTAAATTATCATTAGCTAGTGTTTTTATATGTATTATTTTTATAAAAAGTATTAATGAAGCAAAAATATAAGAGAGTTCTGTTTCTATAAAAATATTTATTATTAAAAAATTCTTTTACTACAGCTTAACTTTTACTAGGTTGGTATACCAACCCTTCTGTTTGGTTGGTATACCAGTTGTCTTGAAATCTCTCTCTTAGGATATTGCTAATGATTATCCTTGATTATTGTGCATTTTGGCATAAATTATTATCATAACTTTGTGTATTTTATTGCTTAGTGAATTGGCAACGAAAAACAGAAAATTTTGAAATTCCTGATTAGAAATAAAAAATTCTTAAATGCTGGAAACCATAAAATAGAGAAATGAAGATATGTAATAAAATGGGTTTTTTTCCAATAAATATTATGCTTTTTATTTTTTTATAATAATACATAGTCTACTTTATAGTGGCCTGGTGGACGATATTGAAAAAACTAGTGTTAGCATGATCAGTAAATCAAGGCAATGAAATATTAAAATTTTATTATAGAAAAGGATTCGCTAAAATAATCTCAATCCTAATAATATAGTTTCGATAATATAAGTACAATTAATAACAATGAGTATTTATAACAGAGTATTGATTTTTATCAAAGAATTAATGAAATGGTTAATGCTTTTACAGTGATGAAGTTTTACTTTTGTAAATTTGTAATTCTAGAAAAGAAAATAGATAAATGTAGCAAATAACAGCTTTATGGATATTTAAGTAACTAATATATGCATGAAATTTTACTAAGAAATAAATATAAGCTATATTAATCTTAGTTTTATTACGAAAATAATAACAAAATAATATTATTTATAAATATCAAAATTTATTTTAAAAAGCACAGAACAATGTTATTGAATTTATCGGTTTTCACAAAGTATAATAATTTATCAAAATTTAAAATTAATTTCATCTTAAAAACTTAAAAGGGGCTATTTTGTCACAATCTGAGTGTAAATATTTTTAAAGTTTAATTAAATGCAGCTCTTTGCATACGACAAAAGGCATAGTATTTTATTGAATGATATTTCTTTAACATATTGTGCAAAATACCAATTATAATATTTCATTAAAGATATCAATCTGTGAAAGTGTAATCTAAAATGCTTACACATATTTACAATTAATAAATTTTGAATATACTATTTACCAATTTATTTCCTTGCTTTCTTTAATTCATTTTCCTTGATTTATTTATAAATATATATAAAAAGAAGAAAGAAATATTGTTAAATATATGATTGCAAAATATTTCACTTATTGTAGTAATTTTTTTAAAAAAAATAGCTTTATTCACAATTAATTAGTAGATTAAAAATTAACTGTATCGAATCCTAAAGCAGTTCCATTTCCTAGAGCTGTTTTCTTTTAGTGGATGAAAATTATCTTTAGAGTAATCAATTTCAAGGAGCGGCCGAAGACTGAGCTTATTCCCAGCTGCTGAGGACACCATCGTTCTTGATTACTTAATTTACGAATCATCGACATGAAACCATTTTCTTTTTGCAGTAAGTTAATAGAAGCAATTATATAAGGAGACTACACAATCTTGGATTTTATGCTTCGATCTAATCCCGCAAGAGAAAGTTGAGGAGAATAATGTTGTGAAACTTCGATAATTAAACAAAGCACCGAGAAGTGGCTTAGAACGAAGACTTTTAAAATGTGAATGTGAACTAAATATTTAATTCCTTCACTTATATGTGAATGGTAATAAAATTTATATACAAACTGTAAAATTGCATAAGTAAAAATATTCAAACTCTGTTGTCAAAAGTAAGTTATGAAGAATGGGATTTTAATTACTTAACTGTACAATTCAAATTTATAAGAATTATTTTATAATTAGATGAAATTGTAGAAAACATTAATTGAAATACAAACTGTTTTTAGCGATTCGGGAAATTCTTGATTGTAAAATAATATGTTACTTTTATTTGTTATTTTATATTTTTATGATATTTAAAAAATATATCAACAAATTGAATTTTCTATAGAAATAATTGATACTTTTGCGAACGAAAAGTCAAGTTGTATATATTATAAGAACGAAGTTATTCTTTAACATACTAAAAATATAAATATTAATAAAATAAGTATTCAAGTATTGAAAACTTAATTTCTATAGTATACAACAGAAATTATACGTTTACTTTATTATGTTACCTAATATTAAAAATTAATTATATTAAGAATAATTCCTTCAAATTTAATGTTATTATTTACAATTTTGGATTATTGCTTACGAAGTTATATTTTCATTTGATTGCAAACTATTATTATTTTAAAAAAATAAATTGCCAAAGGTAATATAATAAATATTTCTTGTAAATTTCTTAATAAAAATAATTTCATTTGAGCAAAAATATTTTGCAATGATTGCTTACATGTTTCAGAATTCCAAATTTGAACATTTATTGGATGTTAATGATAAAAACTGGTTTTATTTGAAATCATTATTATCACTATTTTGATGTAAAGCAGTATTATGTATTCTGCTTAAAATTTTTGAAATTTTCTAATTTTCCACTAAATAAAATAAAGTGAATATTTTTACTATAAAGCATGATTTTCTAGTATAAATTTAATTTATCTTCGTAATCAATTACAAAGCAATGAATTCACATTAGTATGCTGTAAATAAAAATCATTTTAAAGCAAAACAAAAATAAAAATACAGTGTAAATTTTTAAAGTTTTAAAATCTCCGCAACAAATTATAAACACTGGATTAAGGAATTTTGAATTTATTTCAAGTGTTTCAATCAATGTATGTACATCAATTCGTTCATTTATTGTGTGGAATGTAAGAATTTATCATGTTAATTGATTAATTGATTGACTATCTCACTTAACCTATTTTATAAATGAATTTTAAAAACTTCTAGCATGTTTTTTATAAAATACAAAATTACATTCTTAATTTTTCAAAGATAAAGTACAATATATTATTTCTTAAAAAATAATATAAACTTCACTACAAATCATGCCAAATATCAAATGTTCCTTAATATTTAAAAGATATTACGGGTTTGCTATGTTAAGATATTTTGTAACTTTTACTGGGAATATTTGATTTGAAATAATAAAATATTAATTTAACTACTATTTGAGAATAAGTTTAATTTTGAATTAAATAAAAACACCTATAACTGCAAATAAATTACTTTTTTTACTTTCCGTCGGTGCAACCATTTCATTGTGTGTTTCTTATAATTATATTATTCATATTTAAACCAATTAATTTTACCTATAACTTTTTATTAGATCTTTAGTTCAAACAGAATGTTTCTGTTTATTTCTTTAATGTTAATAAATTAATTAATAAATAAATAAGAAAAATGAAAAGATGAACAGGTTTGCTATTTCATTTTAAATTCAAATGAGTTGTATGAATTTTTCATAGAGTATTTCAAAATATTATTTTATTTTTAGTGTACAATTTTTAGTTTATGCAATATGTCTTTAAATTTTCTTTAATAACATGAAAATAGTTATTTAATTGCAAATGAAGTCACAAAAGTTTTTTTTTTTACTTTTTGGGATAAAAAATATATATTCTGTAAACAAGTATTGTATTAATATTTATAAAAATAAATTATTTTCATAAAAATTTATTCATAACTTACCATATATATTAAAAAAAGATTATTAATTTTCTTTCATTCAGTTATAATAATAAATATTAAAAAAATATATTATTTACAAAATGAAAATATACTTACAATTTTTAATCAAAGGAATTATTTAAAATATAAGATTTAATACCAAATGAAAAATCCAGCACATTTTGAAATAACTAAAATAAAAGTTATTGAAATCCTTAATAGTATTTTTGAATTTACAAAATTTTGAAAATATAATAGAAATCCTATTATAACATTTTTTAAATTATTCTTAATACAATTTGGTTTTGTTAAAAGTTATACTCTTTAATATACTCTTTTAAAATGGATTATTCGAAATTTTTTTTAATCATATTTGAATTTTGTTATATTTTAGTCACTTTTATTATGAAAAATGTCTCATGTCTTTGTTTAATAAAAATGTTTTTCATATACACTTAAAATAATAAATCATTCTGAAAAGTTGCTTTTGAGAGACACGTTTTGCTTGGTTTAATCAACACTTTCTCTGCTTCATTTTTATTTTTTATTTTAAATTGTTCCATGCATTAAAATTCCTTCTTCTAAGTAAGCAAAAGTTTGCAAAACTCTCGTAAATTTACAAAATGTATGAGATTTCTTCTTAATAATTGAAGTTTACTTATGTGGAAGATTTTGGATGAGTAATTACTATTAATATGAGCTTAGGGAAAGAAAAGCAAAATATTTTTATTTCTCCCACGTGTGACATGTTAACGAGAATTTATAATGAAACTTTAAAAGCAGAGTGATATGTCCCGTGAAGAAGTGATAATTAACATATAACACTTTCTGCGATTTTTATACAATTATAATTTTTTTAAGAAATGTTACTATAATTTATTCTTATGAAATGAATTTTATGCAGCACTTCAGCGGGTTTTTTACATAAAATGAATTTATAACAAATATTAACGTGAAACACATGAAATTCATTTAACTTTTCAAAAATATTTAAATTAATTCTATGTACTTCCCTCTCTAATTTCGACGATAGATATTGTATTGTTTCTGAGTTCGTTAGATTATTTAAAAGATTTTAAATATTCTTTACATTTAAGCTATTTTATTGTGCTGACAAAATTACTAGCTCGTTACTTTTATTCACAGTAATAACTTAAAGACGGATATAGTTTATCCGTAACCCGAAGAGTTTAAAATTTTATTACAAATCTGTTATTTTAACTCCATTGTACCCAAAATTTCTCCCTTAAGTGCATGTTAACTTCCTCTGCTAGCATAATAAAAATATGTTAATTGAAATTTTAGTATCATCTTGCATGAAAAAGAGGATAAAAATAAATGCTTTACTTCAATGTGATTATTTCCGTGTATTGCTTTATAGTGTTTAATATAAAAAAAAAATCATCATTCAATGTTGTAAAACAAATTTAAACCATTTAGTTACAATAGGAGACTGTAACGTATTTAATGGTTTGGGCCCTCTACCTAAGCCTCGATCGGGTCCCTTTGTAACTCACGCGACGCAAGATGCGGTATCAGAAGATAAAGGCGAATTCATCTAGAAAGTATGGGAAAGAGGACGGGTCTATTGGTATTACTACCCTGAGAAAGGTAAAAGTCCGACTTTGCTCCAGTCACCTGCCTAGCATTAGCTGGTTATAATGGAATGACCTTCACGATGACCCTGCCAGGAGAAAACTCCGAACATACATCACCCATTCCATCCAGGGACACCCCCTCGACACACTGAGAATGTTAAATAGGACTTAGAGATTGCTTTGATTTTTTGACCAGACATTTTTTGATTCAGACATTCAGATAGGATTTGAGCCAGACAACCTTGTCTAGGTTCAAATCCGATCATTTTAGGACTTTAAGGTATTCCCGGAGAAGCGGAGTCTTTCCCACTTGCACAAAGTGCAAAACAGAAGAAGCCAGTCCTGATCATTTGCTGAAATGCATTGGCTTTTCGTGTAGTGACCCTCTGCACAACCCTGGTGTGGTTCTTGAGGGGTTGAGGGCAGAGAAAGTCATGGACCTGATCTGATCCAAATGAGGGATTTAGAAAGAAGAAGGTATAAACCACAATAAAAGACTACCCACATTATCTAGATTTGGCTTGTAATTTTTAATCTAAGATCAAACTAAAAATTCCTGAATGCATATCAAAGTCCAAAATGAAATGGAATCAAATTCGAAAGAAGTTCAAGTGCTTCGTCTATTGTTCAAAATTGTTCTGAAAAAAATGACAAATTACGCAATTTTTACAGATATTACTACAGATAATATAACTTTTTTTTCGAAATAATAACAAAAACTCTCTATGTAAAGCAACCAAGTATTTATTTTAACTAGCTAAAAATAGCAAAAAATAATTTTTTTAAATGTAAATGTTTCTGATTTGTTCGTCTCATCCTAAACATTTTATTTTTTTATTTTGTTAAACAACATTTGCATAAGTTTTATTTTTTATAAAAATATTTGCACTCAAAAATTAGAAAACATTCTATGATTAAAACTACAAAATGATTCACATCAACAATTAAGTTATAAATCTTGATATTGGCATATTAAGCTTTAACAGATTTTCTCTTTAAAAAATAATTACAGTATTTTCCTGTATATAATCAGCGGATTATGTGTTAAAAAAAAGTTCCAAATTTCGTTGTGCGTATTATACACTGCAATGGATATTCTGATAAAAAACATTCTCCATCAGAAAAGCTTAAAAGAAAGTTTTGAAAGAAATACTGTTTATGTTTCATAAAATAAATAACAGTAGTAGGTAAAATCTGCTGTTTAACAATTACGTTCAAAAACGAATTCCTCGTAAAGATATTACAGTTGTAAATTCGCTAACGTCATTTTACAATTTGCCTTGACGTGAGCTGTTTAGTTTTGAAAACTTTCAAACAAATTCGTATATCGTCATATGGAAGCGAAAACTTTTTTAAGTTAAACAGCAGATTTTAAATTAAAAGCTATAGCGAAAGCAAATAAAAATAAATGGCGACAAACGTGTTAATGTGAAGTGAAAAATAAAGCATGAACGGTATAAAAGAAAAATTGTATAAAATACACAGTTCGTAAATAATCCAATTTTTTTCATTTAAATATTAAAGAAGAAAATATATTTTTTTATATATGTCTAGCATCGTTTTAAAAGTTATTAGAAGCTAAATATCAAAACGTTTTACAAGAATCTTCTCGAAATTATCGCTCTTGATTGATTCCGTGCTTTCATCTCAAGTTTATCGCACTTTGCGATAAGGTGGATCTAGACTGATATTTTTCATAATAATTGCTTTTCTTCTATACAATTTATTAAATTTTTAATCATACTGAGAATTTTTTTTTTATTTTATGTGACACCCATATTATCAGCAGTACATATTTTAGACAATTCGCCGAAAAAAGTTGCCGCGGATTATATACAAGAAAATACGGTACTCTAAAAAATAGTTAAATTTTGATACCAGAATAATGCAATAGCTTTTTATGTCCCTTTTAAACATCTAACAAATTCTTTCTTGAACATATGTAGCAATCATTTATGAAAAGAAAATTTTATTTTCTTTGAGCTGATAGAAGTACATAGAAACAAAATTTTTACTTCGAAAGAAAATTGAATTTTCATATTTAGTTCAAAAAGATAACTTTGGGCAAAATTTCATCTTTTCAGATCTTCAATTTTTATCATAAAAATTTTTCTTTTTTAAAAGTAATCAATATTTTCTCAGACACTTTTGTACTTGAAATTTCTTTGAAAAAATTTTTTTAAATTTTACAAAATATTATTTTTTTAAATTTTGCTAATTTAAATTGAAGTGTAACATGTTTTAAATATTTTTCATTTTGTTATTTAAATGATTGAATCTGTTCTTTTGAAATCATAAGTGGGCTATATTTTTATTATTACTGGTCTGGAATTTTAATGATTATTGAAATACTTACTTTTGAAGATTATTTTTAGAAAAATGGATGGCTTATGAATGTTTTCAAAGAATATGTTTTTAAATAAACTCAAATCGAAAGAGTTTAGGGCATTTTTTCAGCTTTTAATGAATTCAATTATGTGGGTTATTCATAATGTCAAAATATGTGCACGAAAGAGCTTTCCTGTAATATTGTATTTATCACCTATTTCTTGAAAGCAAAGAAAGTAATTATATTATTTTGATTTCTAAAAACAACCTCAACAATAATTACTTTGGAACATGATGAATCTCTTCAATTCCGTAAAATATACTTCATTTGCCTGCATTTTATTCAATATATTTCACCAGTGAATAAAATGTATACATTTTTTTTCCTTCCCTTGGTTCAAAAATCAAAATCAAAATCTTTCACCATTGCGTAGACGAGAGATTCTTCCTTTATGAGTTATAAAATGTGATAATATTCAAATACGATTTTTGTATGTTTTTCCTAACTCTGTCTAGTTAATTTTGATAGTTAAATATATTCAATATCCTGATTTTATATGCACTATCCCGAATTTACATTTTGCTCCTGAAATTCTTCATTAAAAAGCTTTTTTAAAAGTTTTAAATATATTTGATCATTTTTTTTTTATTAATACTTGCTAATTTTCTTTTTTTCAATCACAAGAGATCTTCTTAAATTTAAAATTTACATGTTTTTAAAAGTGTCATTATTAATCAATATATAAAAATAATACACAAATATTTACCTCATCAAAAACGTTATCTTATCAAAAATCTTGTGAATGGAAAATATTTATTATCGTCTAAAACAATCTTCTCGATATAACACTTTCTATTCCCTCTTACAAAAGAAAATTTTTAGTTAAAATTTGCTGCAGACTGAAAAATGTATATTAAAATTATTAAATAAAAAATGTAATATAGCATTATTGGATTTCTATATTTCTTTTATTCTTGTTTAAGTTGCAGATAGCGTCAGTAAAGTGCTAACAAAATAATAATAATAATAATAATAAATAAAAAAAATTATACATTATGCATTTTATTAAATCAAATGTTAAATTGGAATGATTTTTTTTTTAAAAAAGTATTAGTTACTTGGACAAAAACTATTGAATGTTCCTAAATTTCTTAAGGCATTAATGTTTATAGATTTCTTAAAAATAAATAAAATTCTCAATCGCATAATTAAGAACAAGAAAAATAAGTTCAAATTTTAGTTCATGAAATTGTTAAAGTATGTTTAAAATGTGAGCCTGCAAGCAAAATGTAAGAATTTGTACAATTTTTGGATCTAAATTCCTGCAGTTTTCAAAATAGTTTATAATCGAATTTAATATTGAGTACTGAAGCATTCTATATAAACATAATGCATTGAATATATAGTGCTGTTTTAAAAATAAGAAATATTTTTTGTTTTAAATTTTATTTAATGTAAATATATATAATATTTGAATTGAATAAATATTTTTATTAAGTCTTCTATAAGTCATTGCAAACTTTCGATTATTAAAAAAACAACAGCAAATAATGATATTTTTGTAATCAAAACATCTTCTTAGTTATCTTCACATTAAAATTTATTTTATTGATCATTTTGTTTTTATGCGAATTTATTTTACAAATGTATACAATGGTCCATCGAGTGGAAGGTTTTGATTTAGGCAAAGAATCATCACAAGACGCCTATATTAAACTTATCTCGCCATTCCAATTCTATTCGTGTTCTAAATAGAAAAGTGGTTCCACTAACAATTTCATTAAAAATGAATTAACTTCTATAAAAATTGAAATAATATATCTTTAATTTAAAAAAAAGAGTTTATATATATATATATATATATATATATATATATATATATATATATATAGAGAGAGAGAGAGAGAGAGAGAGAGAGAGAGAGAGAGAGCTAAGTTGGCAAGTTTAAAAGACAAAATAAGGAGATCGTTTATACAAATGAAGGTTAAAACGATTAAAAATTAAATCGGTAGTATAACTGATGAAATGTCGAATAATTTCGTCCAGAGAGTAACTATATTGTTTGAAATGTAAAATATATATTGAAAATATACGTTTAAGAATTTCAAACGCTGCGAAGTTATTTAGATGAGTTTTATTTCATTTTGGGATTCATAGACATCTTTATAGTACTATTCGCTATGATATTTATTTAGTTTTACAAACTGATACTAAGACAAAATTAATGGGTGATAGATAACCTCAACTGCGGCAACCAATATTTAATAATAGCATAAAAGAAGGGATTTCATTATTAAATTGGTTATAAGCCAAGTGTTAATGCTGATACAAACTTGATGTGGGGATTCTCAGACTTCAATATTTAATATGTTCGGAAGTGCTTGAAATTATTTACACCCTTCCTATAACAAATAGAAATTGTAAAAGAGCTTAGAATTTGCCAAAAGACATATTTAAGCAAAAGATTTTTTTTCTAATCACACTACTTAAAATGATAACATACACTGCAGATTCACTTATTTTAATTTTATCGTTTGTAGATGTTATTAAAGCATGCAATATATATTTTAGATCAAGAGGTGAATGGGTTTACAGATACACTAATCACTAAACTAATAGTTAAGAAATTAATTGAAATTTCTCTTACGTAGCATGAACCTCTGTTAAAATTTGATAAATAATAAACTCTAAGCAATTTAATCTATTTTCTAAAAGAACAAGCCAGAACACTTCAAATCATCAAAGGGCATTTTAAAGGGTAAAAGAAATCAATTTCTAAAAGTATTTCACTACCTCAGAAATAAATGTTGAATGTTCTTGTTGCATCAAAAATCAAAATTTATGGAAATGCAACCAATTTTTTAAATCGCTTAGGGTCAAAAGATATGAATTTACGAAGTCTGAAAATTTTTGTTTTAATTACTTATTAAGTATAGACTATGTTAAGAATGAAAATATATAAATAAATTCAAAACTTGTCATCACAAGCATTATTCATCACTGTTTGCACGTTCTGTTTCTAATAAGGAAAATAGTAAGCTATCAGTACATGCATGCTGAAGCATATATTCCTCATAATATAATAGAGTAATCTACTAAAAATTTTTCTCAGTAAATAAATTTTAATTTTGTTAAATCATAACTATGTAAATCAAGACATTTTGTACTATATTTAATTAATATGAGTACTCCTTTTTACAGATAATTTTGTGTATTATATTCAAGCTCAGTAACTAATTTCATCATTGAAAATTGAGAGGAAATGTGTTTAAGTAAAAAAATTCTAATTTTTCTTGTTTGGGATCGATCACATTCCATAAAATTAGAGAATTAAAAATAATCTTATCTCCTTTCTTAATAGAATATTCTTTTACAACTTCAGTATTTTATGAATAAGATTTTTGACAACATATGACACAAAATAATCTCTACTGAGTATAATATAATCTTTTAATGTCTTAGTGTGCTGTATTAACAGATCCAAAAATTCTTAAGTCGTCTCTAATAGAGATTCTTTTAGGAGTTATTGATTCCCTACTTGTAATTTTGAGTAAAACAATTTAAAAAATAAAGAATTCCGTTAAACTGTTCAATCAAAACTTTGTTGAATAATTTCTAAAACAGTTTTGTTTAATTCAGATTCTCTTACGTACTATTAAGTATTATTGAATTAAGTACAGGTGAAATGGTTTAAAAGATTTTGATCTTTAAAAAAGTAGTTTCTGATAAAACAATATTTTCTTAATCAGAATTTTATTGTAAAGAACATTTTGAAAACTAATCATCGTAGAGACAGCACGAGTAAATGCATAATTGGGTTATTCAATAAGTAACTTCTATCAAAATTAGGTGATTCAAGAAAACTGGTTATCAAAAAATATTTGTTTTCAAATAATAAGCTGGTGAACATACCTAACATACATACAAATTATTTAAATAGTTTTTCAATGAATCTCTGGAATTGTGACACATAGAACTAACCGTTAATTTTCTGCCAGTTCCTTCCTTTGCATACTACTTACCTTATCATTTAGAATTATCCCCTATTAACATGACTACCTATCTATATATATTTTTTATGCATTTTCTAAGACATATTACATGTGCTCACTTAATGATTTATTATTTGTTGTTCCTACGCAATCTATATATTAACACAATCTGTTTGTTATAATCAGATTCAGAATACATGCAGTATTACATCCAGTTTGAGTTGTTATTATGCAGCATTACAAAAAATATACAGACATGTACATGTGCATCAAAAAGATATTGCTATTCACCATTCATTCTTTTTAGAAATAAAGGCGTGAATCTAATTCAAAAATAAGTCTCGGTAACTGCTATATATAGGAAGTCTTCTTTCGATCTCATTGCAAATTTTTCTTTAATTAGAAAAGTTAATTTCAAGAAGCTCCCAAAGTCGTAAAATACAATTTCTATACCAACTATTCTTTTATTGATACTTAATCTGAGATAATTGCTAAGATATTAATTTATGACATTGACAGTTTATTGTGCAAAAGATTTTTTGTCTTGCAAAAATGATTAAACAACTTACCAAAAGTACTAGAGGACTTATCCCCTGAACTAAAAGAAGATTTTAAGCAATTAACTATAGTAAATTATTAATCAAAACATGATTTAGAAATAAATTTAAAGGTATTATTAAAATGACACGTTTGTCTTTAAAGTACTTTTTCTGGGCGTTACATGTCTTACGAAATTAGTGTCATTTAAGAAATGGATTGTCTCTTTGACTCATAGGAAATATCAATTAAAGTTTTTGCTGAAACAGTTTACAAAAATTGCAGACAAACAAATTAGAATAGGATTATCTTATTACAGAAAGACCTGGATTAATTTCAAAAGGGATTTATTTTACCTTACAGCTTTAAATTTTCTAAATTTGTTATCTTTGGACAATTTCATCGAAAAGAATTATATATAGTTTATAATTAATTTAAAAAGGATTGTTGTGCGGCAACTCATGTTAAATATTATTCATACGAAGAAAGTAAATATTTCAATTGCGTGCAAAAAATATAAGTAATGTTATTTAAATTGCAATTCTTTCCTAAAATCGAAAGAGATTTATAAATGCTTTTAAGTAATTTACTAAAGACAAAAATGAAATGTTTAAATATTAAAGCTAGCAATTGTTTTTCATGATCAAGTTCTACCATATAACATTATATTTTACCGATTCATTCTATATCTTGATCATGATTTCAATTTGTAGACAATAGAGTATCAAAAATTTAAGAATACATTCAGGATGCGAAAAATAATCATGTTGAAGGAAAATCTAATGCCGCTCTTTACATTCAATGAATTGAATGTAAAGAGTCTTGATTGAATTCTATTGAATTAGTCAAGTATGATCGAATGACGAAAATTATTTAACAAATTATGATTGACTTATCAATAACGAAATGTATATTTTAGAATGTTTAGTTAAGTTGGTTTGAATTGACCCATTCATGATAATATACAAATCTAATAGTTGGAGGAATTTTTTTAAGGAATATGTTTGCATTTTTGTCTGATGCATTGTTAAAACTAAATACCCTGAAGTTGAAGGAAGTTTCTGCTTTGAAGCTAATAATTTAGCTCCGAAAAAAGTCATAGCAAATAGAGAAAATCCAAAAGAGTTATTCAATGACTGAGGAACAAATTTCAAAGGCGGCAGTAAAGCGATTCTCCAATCCTTTTGATTGTGTCAGGAAAATTAAGGATATCAAACATTTTTTACTTTAGAAAATGTAAAGTGGTATTTATTCCTCCAGTGGCACCTTAATCTAAAAAATTGAGAAAATTTACAATCAAGTCCATAAAAATCATCTTCGAAAAGCATAAGAATCAACAGTGTTACTTTAATAGAATTTTCCACCTTGATAATTCAGATTAAAGTCTGTACGAATTCAAAGCAATTTTCCAACAAATTGATAATTCACTCCAGGATACTTTTTGTGATTGACACTACACTCACCACTCTTTCAGATTAAAATCATTTAAAGCAACTAAATCTTATTGACCATGGAAAATTTCAACAATTTATCTTTCAGCACTTGTGGAAACTTTGGCCTAAGAAAAACTTATCAAAAAAGTATTACATAAATATATGAATTGAAAAACAATGAACAAAAATTCATCGATTAACGATTTCATACTAATCTCTAATAAAATTAGTTCTGAAATTAATATTATGAGAGTTTTTATTCAAATAATTAAAAATTATATTCTGCAAAAATATAAAAAAAATTTAATTTTTTATTAATTTTATCAAATTTTCTTTTTGTTTAATCTCATGATTTCTAAGAAATCTTAGAAAGCAAAATAAAATATTTGTGCTTCATTTTAAAAATTCATTTTTAAAACGAATATTTCAAATAAAACTAAAAAACTTTGCCTAAAGCATAGAAAAGTGTCTTTAATTACAAAGAATCTCATAAATATTTCATTAGACATTTTTTTATTTAAGATATACGTTTTATTTAATAAGTTTTTTTTCATTCTCTTATGAATATAATACAAATAATGAAAAGATTTTTTAAATTTTTGTTTCATAATAATACAGAAATTCAAGTTGTGTTATTGAATTATATTGTTTAACCTCTGATTAATTGACTAAAAATTTCATGCATAGTTTTTTGTGCTACATAAAGTTCTTAAGTACATTTTTCTAAAAATAAGTTTAGAATTTCCTACACTTTAAGAATGATTTCAAATGAAAAGAGGAAAGATTTATAATGATCGGGAAACATTTAAACTAATAAATTACAATCTAAATTTAATTATTAAACTAACTTAAACTAAATAAATAAAATATTACAGGTATTGTTAATGCTCTACTAAAACTATTCCAATATTGAAATAATGGAGTTCGTGTAATATAAACAAGAATTTTCTCATCATATATATATTATTAAACTTTTAAGTTCTAAACTTTCATTTGCATTGAATTACTAAATTGTAATTTAATTGCTTAGCTAAAAACTAGACATAGAGCAAATATGTTTCCATGTACATTTCCGCTGCCCATGTTTTATTTATCATTAGATGAGTAATAGAGTATTAATGAATGCTGATAATAAAAATAATAAAAAGTTTTAAAAAATACCTTTCAGAAACACGATTAACAAACTTAATCTTGTAAAAAAAAAGTTGTTTAAGTTCTTATACTAAATTATTCTTGCTAATGAGCACAATATTGGTCAATACAAAAAGTGTTGAAATAAAATTTCGAAAACGATACAATTATCAAAATATGACATAATGAAACACATAGATTACTTTAGGAATAAGAAATAAACAGAGTAATTCAAATATTCTACTTTTGAGTTGAAACATTGGCGGAAATCATAATAAAAGAGATGAAATATTGTCTCTTAATTAAAATTCCAATAGCAATTTGTGTATCCATATTTACTAATTGGCAAGTAAATATTATCTGGGAAGAAATTACTTGATTATCTGGAAAGAAATCACTTGATAATTTCTTTGACATCAATCAATATCAAAGCCTTTCAACCCGATTTTGAAAACATGAACATACGATACATAACGTGGTAAAACCAAAATCACTGCATTGCAGTAGCTTAAGTAAAGAATTCCATTTCAATTGGAGTTGTAAATTTTTAAGTGGAATTGCAAACAGATAACTCACAATGTTTTGCTGATTTTTGTTTAGACATTTCTATTTTTTCTTTGTAAATAGATTTTTTTTCTACGCGTTATCAATATGAATGTTATAATTTTAGAATTAAATCCGTCTCAGTTTGATTTTTAATTAATAAGGAGCATTTTTCACAATTGTTTTTACATAATTCATTACTATGCACAAATATGGAATTTTTAGCCAAGGCAGCAAAACTCATTGAAAAATATATTGCCATGCAACTTGTCTGGTTTTAGAAACCATGTTTTCTAATAACACGTTGAGACTGCACAACATCGTTTTTTAAAATACTTTAATTAATTTGCAAAAATGATAATAAATTATCTTTGCCAGTTAAATTATTGGCAGTTATGTTTAGATACTTTTTAACAATTATGGAAATATCTTTAAAATGCATTCGTTAGTTATTATAAGTGTTATTTAAAATGCATTATTAAACAAATTTTAATAAGATGCTTAATGATTATATAAAAATTATATTTCTAGAAAAGACAACATTCATCATATTTATTATTTACAATATAACTTTTAACAGGCAATATTGCTAGTGTTACATAAAAAGGGGCTTTTCTTAAAACATCTGAATTAATAACCTCTTGGTTTAAACTGTTGTTCACAGACAACCCAAAATAAGCCTAAAATTTCTTAAAATCATGTCTAAATACTTGCTTTACGATGTCCCATTTCCATACAAGAATTAAGGATTGAATTAATATTGAGAACATGATATTCCCCTTCAGCTTGTTTATGAATGACAGATTAACAGTCCTTTGAACAAATAAAATATTGAACATAAAATAAACCTCAAAAAGAGCATTTACCCTTGGTCCCAAGTACTTCAAGATGTTTTAGGGATAAATACAATGAACACTATTACTTTATTTATATTGGCCTTAATTACATTGATGACTGATTTTTAAAATAGAATCCAAATCATATATTAATTAATCAAAACAATGTTTTGCAGTTTTATTCATTTAATGTCTTATAGATGTCCCTCATAACTTAATAATCTATTAAATTATTTTGCGGGTATATCCTTATGTGAAATGGTAAAAGACATCCTATAATCGAGTCGGCAATTATGAAGCACTAAGCCAAATCAATTCTAGTGAACAAAACGAAAACAAATGGAAATCTCTTAGACTATCTTATAGCTTTAAATGTCATAGAGTTAGCTATTTATATAAGAAGAAATTCTTTATCCTTTCGATGAATGATTTTATTTTATTTTAGTAAGTTTAGTGCGAGCAAACTATTATACCCCTACGCCTATAAATGTTATGGCTGGAAACTACTTCAAACTATATATTCAAGTTGAATCAAATTATCCAATTGATAAGCAATTGCAGACCGATAAACCAAGAAACAGATTTTAATAAATATCATGAGGGAGTTACGGCGTAACTAGACCATGATTCAAAATGACGAGGTGATTGGCTGAGTTTAGAAGCGTTTCAGTAGGTAGAAACAAGTGACCAGAAATATCAAACAAACAAATAAGCTTAAAACTAGGCATACAAGAGGGGGCTTATGCCATTAAAGGTTTGGATTCCGACTAATGCAACTGAGAAACGTACAGACACCATCTTTATTGGAGCATAATATGTTCTATACGTTAAAATGTTCTATACGTTAAATTTATGCGCGCAAAAAATGTTAAGATATTTTCTTATCACATTAAAGTAAGCTTAAATTTTCTTTCAAAACTATATAATAGAGAAATAAATATTTGCAGCAAATTCATAAATCAATAACTTTCTCTCATTTTTAATTGATATCTAGGAATAAATTAAATTAAAATCATATAGAATTGCCAAAAATTAATTTATTTTATTTATCTATATTATGCATTTCTTGAGGACGTTTGAAAAAAACTAGATTGAATATTTGAATTTATAAAGTTATTTAAATTTAAAATGACTATTTTTTAAACCAATTTAATGCTTTAAGACATTTAAATAATTTGAAAAATTACTAACTTTTGTATAAAATAATGTTATAGTGTAAGAAAACAAAATCACTAACATATAAAAAATGCTTATTTAGAATATTTTGTAAATTAATTTTCTTTGTACTGAGTTAAAATATAATTGATACTTTGTTTGTTACGTGCAAATATTTTCTATTGCTCGTTTTATATTTTATATTACAGTTATAGGATTGAATTTATGAAGATTTATGCAGCATAGTTGAAATTTATAGAATTTTCTAATAAATTGATAATAACTAACAGAACTATACTTTTTATTTCTTAAAAAAAAAGTATTTTCAATAGAAAAATGAAAATCAGTGAGATAAATGTTATTGCATAATTTCTGTTGGAGAAATCTTAACAAAATGTGATCATAAGTAGTTATCAAATGCATCTGTAAGGTTTTGAATGTTAGAAATGTCTAAAGTTTTGGACATAAAAAGAATTAAAATTTTATTTTTTAATAGATTATATACGAAAATCAACATCTTATTAATATTTTTGTCCGCAGACACCAATGTTTCTTAAACAGAATCAATTTCAGCATTCAATTAAACAGAAAATTCCTTTAAAAACTAATATCTTAATAATTTAACAATCTTATAAAACAAAAAAAAGTGTTCCATAATTTTTTAAAATATTAATACATTTAACAATAACTAACCAGATTGCAAATAAATCATTCTTAAGCAGAACAGAAATTTTAATAACCTGTAAAACTTTCTTCAATGCAAGTTTTATAACTTCTGTTTGTGCATCCATATGCTGCACAAGATCTTATTCCTTTTTTAAATAATAAAAATGCTCAAATGAAATAATAATAAATGCTTAAATGATAAAATAACACTGTCAGGATTATAAAATGAAGAAATAAAATTAACGATATTGTTAAAGAATGCAGCATATGAGCTTTTCTAATCCAATAAAGATGATTATTTGGTTTCAGTAGAAATTTTATCCTTAACAAGAAAACTTTTCCTATGTTATTCCTAGCTCAATGCAAGCCAGCGAGATACGAATATGGAATGTTAGAAAAGTAATCAATCTTTCATAGGAGTTTTTCCAATCTGTCCTCATTATTTTGTGGACGAAATGATTTTTCTGATACATTTAACAAGTTGAAGCATTGAAATTGCTCAAAAAAATTTTTTTTAGCTTTAGTTTGCTATTTTAAGCATTTGTCTTCTTTATTTTTCCGAGTTTTTATTTGTTTTATAAAATATTTGAAACTTGATATTTTTTAATCGTAATCGTCTTGCTTTGATGTTTTGATTTAGGAAATTTAGCTTTGTGTTTTTGTTTCGGTGTGCAGAACCTTCAGCCCCTCAAGTCGCTCTGTATTATGGTTTGCTTATAATTTATTATACACCGGTTTTATTTCGGCTGCTTAGTAGATTTCAATTCTGATTATCCTTTATCCATGCCACTTCAGTTGCAAAATGAGAATTCTCAAAAGGTTAAAATTTTATTTCTCTCATCACGTTACCAGTATCATCGGCCTTTGCTTTGGTATAACACTTTCACTAATAGTTATTCCTTTAATGGAAGAAAATTGTACTCATCATCGGTTAACTTCTTTCACTACTTCATCAATAAAATCTTCCCATTCTACAGCAGTCGACGAATATGAGCCTGTCCTTCATTTAAACAGCAAACCGAAGAATATAGCTCGACCAGAAAAATCACAAATATCTAGAGCACGTTACTACTCGACTGAGCTGGGCATTAAGGAGAAACTATTCATTGGTATTTTATCTACGCCATTAACTATCTTATCATTAGGTTCTGCTTTAAATAAAACGCTATCCAAACATCCAAATAAGATTTTATTCTTCTTAGAAGGTGCAGAAACAGAACATATAGATATGAATGTTGGTTATGTTGTCAATTTTCCTGATAAACGCGAAATTTTAGCTCCTTTTAACATGTTGCAATATGTATCTGATAATTTCTTACACGAATATGACTTTTTCTTTTTTGCCAAAGATACAACTCATATCAGGGGCAAGAAGTTATTAGATTTTGTCAACAGTATCAGTATTGCAAAAGATGTTCACTTGGGACAACCTATTGATGTTGACTCTTTGTACTGCAATTTGGAAGCTGGTATACTTTTTTCCCACTCTGTACTATCCAAAACTGTTCAGGATTTGAATTGGTGCATCCAGCATACTTTCTCTCAAAGCAGTAGTGATAATTTTGGAAGATGTGTGCTACATGGTACTGATCTGCCATGTTCTTCTGAAGTTCAGGTAAACTCTTATTTGCAATATTTATTATTCTTAGATATAAATAATCAACATTATTTAATAAGATACTTAATGTAGATAAGTAGAATACTAATTTATATTAGCTAAAGAATGATATAATTTATGTATAGAAAATATGAGTCATTCAGAAATAAATGTGTTTAAGTCCAAAAAACCCAAATTGAGAAAATTAATGTTTTCTGATACATTAATTTTTAAAATTCTTAGTTTATTAATTTGATTAAAAAAGTATAAATTCTGTAAAAGTTCTGTTTTAATTGGAAGTATATATTTTAATAAACTTGTGATGTCATATCTTTTAGTTTTTTTTTAAATTGTTCAACCATTAGAATATAATATTAGTTTTATATTTTTTCAAATTCCTGACATATCTATTTTTTTCTTTTACATAAAAGAAGTAATTTTGTCTTCACCCTTGTCAAAATTATTTTCAACTTAATGCTGTTTGGGTTTAACCTTTCTAGTTTGATATCGTATGTAAAGCCAATTGACTGTTAATCCACTTGTTGATTTTTTTTTTTTTATTTATTTATTTATTTTTTTTATTTTTGGTTGGTTATAGCATTTTTTAATAGTTTAATGGAAACAAAAACGTAACAATTTACTTTGATGAGGATGAAAAGCACTATTTTGTATTATATGATACTAATTACTAGGATTATAAATGTGCTGATATTTTTGCATAAGTTATTATAGTAGCAAAATCAGTATCATTTGGCAAATAACTGTGCACACTTAATAAAATTCAAGCTTACTTGATTCAGCTTTTATATTTTCACTTTGAATCAATTTCAGTGAACTTAACACAATTTTTATCATTAGATTCTGTCCTGAACATGAATCTTAATACATTATGATTTTTAGAATATCCTTTGCATATAATTTAATGTGTATAATTAAATGCAATGACACTTCTTGTGAACCCTGCTATCCTTGGGTTATAAGCTAAACATACATGTCACCCTTTAATTAGTCTTTAAGTCATGGCAAACCAAGATTGTATACATATATGTTTCTCTTGTAATAAGCCACTGATGTCGACAGTTTTGGAAATGATAATGCTAAACCAAAACTAAATACCTATGTTTCATCTAAAGCTCTTCAATGACCATTAGTCATGCTATTATGAGAAATTTCTGCATTTGGCAAGTCATGTTCAATTTTGCCCACATTTTTCTTCGACTGTTGTAGATTTTTTTTTTCTTATTACCAAATAATCACATTTTGCACAAGTATCATTAGAATGCTTCTTAAAGTATAAGTTAAATTCTGTCGAAAATATATGGTAATAAAACTTTTCCTTGACTGTGCAATTTTCTATTCATTACATCATTTGATATAAGTTTATACACATTTGCAGTAGAAAGGTATAAATTAAAGTATCAGTGTCTGGAATTAGGAGTTCTTGTATAATGACTTGAAGTAACAAGAAAGGAGTTCACATCTTTTATTACTTGGAAATAATTTTTTTGATACCTGGAATATGCTGCTTCTGGTGGTCCTTCAGATATTTCTTTGAACAACAATTATATAGTTACCCATTACTTCTTTGATATGATTCTTTGAAATATTTTTTGTAAGCACCAATATCTTGGCTGTTAAATCTCATAAAATATTCAAAAACTGAGATCTTTGTTTTTGGTGTTAATTCCAAGTTGCTGTCATTGAATAGCACAAACTCTTATCAACCCCCTTAAAAAAAAGTAATTTTCTTGTGATGATCATTGAGCTCATAAAATTTTTTTCTTGCCCTTTTTGAGAAAAGTAAAAAGTTATCTTGTGATTACAAAGCCATACACAGTTACAAGATTACCCTGTATCCTTTTTTTAAAAAAAAAAAAAAAAAAAAAAAAAAAAAAAAAAAAACCATTTCTAAAACGTTTTCCAGGATTCTTGCTGTGTTTGCTACCAACTTTTCAGTTATTTTTGTTATCTTCTACATTTTCATTATCTGACAAGGTATCAATATGGTTAACTCTCCTTGAATTAAAATAAAATATTTTTTCACTGGATTCTATTTCCCATGACATTTTTATTTTTTATACCCTTCCAATAAATCTTTTTTATTATTTTAAGAAGTCAGAATTTTTACAGCTGTCAAAAAAATTTATTTAATATTTTTGCAACACAATATTTTTTGCAGCACTTAGTAATATTTTTATATTATAACCTAAGTTTAGGCATTTTAAATTAAAGAAAAGCACATTCATAAGCGATTCCAACTAGTAGAAGTAACAGTTAGTATGTTGATTTCAGTGTTACCAACAAATATCAAAAGAGATGAAGAATTTAATTTTTATTTCAATTATAAAAAAATATTGATTAAAGATGGACTTGTTAAAATAGCTTCTAAAATTATCATACAGTATATTTAAAAGCTTTAAAAAAATGGGCTGTCTGACCTAGAAAAAAGAAAGCAATGAGTAAACCCTTTTATCATTAAGAAAAATATTATCTATTTCATCAAAATTTACAAAAAATTAGAAAATTTCAAAGTATAGACCTAACCGCATTGGTTTCTGAGAGACTCATATAACAAATTTGTTATGTATGATGTTTTTTTGAATAATATATATTTGTTAATTTTATTGAATAAATATAATTTTTAACTATTCTTAAATTATTTTTTTTAATTTTGTATTTTCTAGCATATCTGATATATTAAAACTGACCTTTCTGTACACAACTCACACAAAGTTCGGGATGTTATTGTTATTGATTATAATTGAAAGAAATACTTTAAACAAAAAAATGGATTAAAACAAAAATAATATACAGAATAAGTTTAATTTCATTACAAAAAACAAACATTATATAAATGTTTAATAAGGCCTGCTTTAACTTATTTAGCTGAAATATGAGTGTTGACAGAAAAAGACTAGAAAACCCTGGCAATGTTTGAGAAAAAAATCTTACAAAGCATTTTTGAGGGTGTCCTGGTAAATGGGGTATGGAGAAGAACAAATATTGAATTATATAGAACATTGACAGCATGTCTAATTAGATTTAATGTCTATTGATTCGTGAAGGAAGTCTCTTCATGGCCAAACTTGAAAAAGAAGATAGGCACACACACAAAACTTAGAGGGTTGGATTGCTTTGAAAATGACTTAGAATTTTTGAAAATTATAAATTGAAACTTCAAAAGATAAGCTGCCTTGTATTGAATTCTCGAGAAGGCTAGGCCCTATCCTGGGTACTTTTTGTAACCATCGAATAGTTCATTTTATAAGAGATTAGCTTATTTTCCAATATTTCTGTATTTTTTAGATGAAATAAAATTTTTACAGTAATATTTTTTAACTGGTGTGAAACATTATGTTTCCTGAAAAAAAAACTATTTTCATTCACATTCTGTTTCAATTATGATCTGTTTAATAAACACTAGAGTAACTAGTTATATATTTCTCATTAACAATCCATAATAAAATTATTATTTTATAAATATTTAAAAGTATTTTTTTTATTATGGAAAACTTTTTATACACTTAATTTGTAACTGTGTTCTTATTTTAAATTTATATGTATTTGTTTCCAAATATTTTTTTTTTATTTCTGTTAAAACTCAGATTAATTATGTTTTTTTTAATTATTAATATTCTAGGGTCTTGCTTACATTTCTCATCATGTTTCTAAGTATGATGGTCTTGAAACTTCAATTCAAAAGTCTTCATGGCCTAAAGATCTTAGGAATGTGTTCACAATATATTCAGTTTCAAGTCCTGAAGAACATTACTTAATTCATCATTACTTCTGCCAACAAGAGCTTATTGACAATCAACATGAATTACAACAAATACAATCAAAAATTTCTGCTTTAACTCCATTTCTTCCTGAAGCATTAAATAGGTCTTCTTGGCCTGTAGGAATAGAACCCCAATTCAAACCTCATAACAGATTTGATGTTTTACCATGGATCTACTTCAATACTACGCACAAGTTTCTTCATACTGAACTTCATGTTGTATCAGATATTAAAGGCCAACATAAATTAGAAATTCAGGATTTACTCAAAAATGCTGTACATTGGATCAAAGTGACCTACAATGATAAATACATTTACCAGAAATTATTAAATGGATACAAAAGGTTTGATCCCACACGTGGTACAGAATATATTTTAGATATGTTGTTCTTGGATGAAACAACTGGTCAAGAAGTTTCAAAAAGAATAGCTGCTGTGAGACCTTTAAATCAAGTTGAAATAATTCCTGTGCCTTTTGTGACTGAACATTCACGTGTTGTTCTTTTACTGATTGTAAAAGCTAATGAACGCAATGATGCTTTGCGGTTTCTGGAAGATTATGTAAAAACTTGCATTGAAAAGCAAGATAGTACAGTATTATTGTTAGTATTTTTATATGGACCACAAGATCCTGGGAAAGGAGAAAAGGAAGATGTGTTTGGAACAGTAAAAGATATGATTAGTTCATATGTTAACAAATATCGATCAAATGGTGCCAAAATTGCATGGTATAGTGTTAAAACGACAGGGAAAATGCCTCCTTATTTTGCTGTTGTTGATTTAGTGTCCAGGAAATTATCTAGCGATTCATTGATGCTTCTATGCCATGTTGGTATGGAAATTCATTCAGATTACATTAATCGTGTTCGAATGAATACTATACTTAAAACACAGGTATTTTTCCCAATTCCTTTTCGGCAATATCACCCTGCCTTAGCATATAATCATATTACATTGCCTGATAATGTAGAAGTGAAGAAGGATCTTGGTCATTTTGATACTTATAGTTATGAGCATGCCAGTTTCTATTTATCAGACTATTTAACTATCAGGAAACAACTGCAGATTACAATTCCTACAATTAAAACAGACAAAGATTTAAGAAATGAGTTCCTCTACACATTACATTTAGATTTGTTTGATATCTTTCTTCAGTCCAAACTTCATGTGATGCGTAGTATTGAACCTGATTTAAGAATTAGATTTAAATTTAATCTGTGTGATTTAGAATCAAATGTTGCCACTTACCAGGAATGTTTGCATAATAGAGAGCAAAATTTGGGAACTAAATCACAAATGGCAGCAGAAATCTTATCTCATTCTGATCGTGACACAAAAGATAATTTACAACTTAATGATATTTTGTAGAATGTTTTTTAATCTGTTTAAAAAAAATTTATGCTTTCTTATTTTTTGATACTTTTACAATCTTATTGTTGCCAAATATACTTTGCTTTGCTTGTTTAAATGTACCGTACAATTTGCTAGTGATAATGTATTTGCTAGCATTTCATTTTTGTATGTTTATACCGATAAAAAAATGTGTGCTCAATTAAATAATGTTGAAAAAATTTTTAAGAACTTTACATTTTATGGAATTTTTATTTTAAGATCTGAGATTGAGATGGAAAGTTTATATTATGTCTTTTTTTGAATGTTGATGTTTGTGCAATGGTAAAAGAATATTGTGTGATGTGTGTGCCATAATTAATGTTATTTTTTATAAGTAATACTTAAATTTCCTGAGTAAAATTATCTAAAAATAATGTGAAAAATGTTTGTTTTGTGTCTATGCTATCTCAAGTCTTTATTGAAAAACAGCATAATTTTTCATAAACTTTTGAGAGTCCAAAATTTTACATACTGTTAATTCTTGACAGTAAGTAATTATAATAGTATGATACCATTTCTTAATGATGTCTATATGTCAAAGTAATAATAAATTCATTAAAAACTTCCATTTTACTATAACTTGCCTTTCGAAAAATGTTTGTATGTCTGTTTATTTTTTAAACTCATATTCACCAGTGTTTATAAATGTAAAAAAATACGCCCACAATTTGTCTATTGATAAATAAATCATATCACTATTAGAAAATCATATCATTAACTTTTTTAGTGTTCACATAGAAATACTCAACATTGACTATGTATGTGTATTATCCTAAAATTCTGACATGTATTCCAAAAAGTTACTAATATTCCACTAAAGAAATATAATACATATAATGTTTTCTTTCTTAAAATTCTTATTTACTTAGAAACATGATATATAAAATTATATTAATATGTAAAATTATTATTCAAATGTTTTATTTTAATTGCTTGAAATAGATTAATTTTTATTAATTTACTAAACTGAAGAAATATAATTCAACAATATTTTTCCCAAGTTATAAAATTTTTATATATTTGTTATTTGCGCTTACTTTAATAATTTTGATCACATTTCTTAATTTTTACCTGCTACTATTATTGTTATTGCAAATGAAGTTTTTTCATCATTTGTATTTAGAGATTGGTTTTTGTCAGTATAAGTGAAATTCATAATCACGTGTTGCTATAAAAATATGTTATGTGTAGATTTTTTTTTTTTTTTTTTTTTGCTTAATATGTAATTATCAATTGCTCATTCTTAAATATACTTAATTAATAAAATTAATTTACTTAATATTAAAAATTGCTCAGTTTAAGAAAATAAAAGTATTGATTAAGTACTTAAGTATTGATTTTCAAGAATTTTAATTATATTTATGAAGGACTTTATAATTTAATCTTTTAAATTTGCATAATAATTTTATGAATTATAACTTACTGTCATATTTTGTAGCATGCTTAATATTTATTTGCTATATATTGACTTAATAGTTTTCTATAACATTTTCATCCGATTTTATAATTGTTTGTAAAACAGTGCTATCTCTAAGGCATTTAATATTAAACATAATTAAATCAATTTTATTTTTTTTACTTAACATTTTGAGATTCAAATCCACTTCATTTTACCTCATGTTTATGTGCCAAAGTATTCTTAATATTAAAACTCTTGATAGTTTTATTGAAACTAAGAAATGCATATTATGTATCATATAATTAATGAATTTCCTAACTCTTTTTTTCACAATGCTGTACATTTCATAAAATGCTTAAAAAAATTTCCATTATGGTAAAAAATGTTAAGTATCTTGACAATATATACTTAGTTGTGATTGCATTCTATTTTTACTTTTAATTTACTCTTCCCATCAGGAAATTTTAAATAATTTGCATAATTTCAATTTTTCACTGTTGATTTACTACTAGCATATATTTGTAATCAATATGTTATCTGAAAATGGCAATTATTAATGATTTTGATTTTATCTGCTTATCATATTCTTTCATTAAAATTTATATTCATAAAATTTTTACATAAATTTTACATACGGAGCACTTTTTAGGTATTAGGAAAAGCCAATGAAATATATACATTTAAATGTTATAGATAATTACATTTAAATATACTTCAGTGGCTTTTCGTAATGACATATTTAATTATTTTAATATCTGCATGTGTTATCTTGCACAACTGGCTTCTTGGTGTAATTAAAAATAAGATTACCAAAATTTTCTATAGAGAATATTCATCTCCAGATTTTGTTGTTACAAATGCTTATGCAAATCTATTTACCTTATTTTTTCTAAAAATTTAACCTTAGAGTTTAAAATTTTAAACATCTGTTTTATATTTTAATGTTGAAATACTTACGAAGTTAATTTATATTCTATTTATTTGCATTTGATTATTTCTGTAATTTTTTTTTTTTTTAATTTTACCAAAAAAGGGTTTATTGAAAAAATTTAGTAATAAAAATTACTAAATTAGATTGAATTGATTTATTAGAATTTTTTATAACAAAAAAAAAATGTGAAATAAAATAATTTACTAATTTTCTTTTCCATTAATATTTTTTTACAAAGAACTTAATTTTCATTTATCAATTTTATCTTAAAATTAGTAAAGCTTTATGTACTAAAATTTGAGAATTAACTATGGAGTGCAATCCTTATGCAATTTTAAATAATATATTTTATTTTGTTTGATTATTGTTGTATTTCTTTTAAAATATAATTTTCTTATATAAAATTGTAGAAATAAATCAAATGGATCTTTACACATCGCTTAGAATATTTTTAGAAACAATAATGCTTATTTTTTGCTGTTGTGTATGTGTATATTGTTATGTTTTAAGAAGATTTTAAATATTTTATTTTATTGCATTTCTTCATTTACCTAATCTTTGCAATATTAAAATTATAAACTTTTTTTGAGATCTGATTTTTATTTTTAACCTTTTCATATATATTTATAATAAAAACAATTCATGTAAATATATCAAACTTGTATTTTTGTATTGTTACTATGTAATAAATTTTAAAAAATATTTATGGGATGTACCTAAAATATGTAAAAAAAAGGAAGTAGCTTTTTCTTATATGTATTTCTACAGAGAATTATGAGTAGTTGTTTTTATAATATATGCGGAGAAATAATTTTATTTTCCCCTATAAATTTCTGAGATTAAAAACCATATCAACCATTTTGGAACTAAAAATTAATGCTGACATAATGAAACTGTTGTATGACGTGATTTTTCCTTTTAAACTGGTATTTTAAACTCTGATGATGATGAAATACACACACACACATTAAAATTTTGGAGCAATTAATTTTGTAATCGTCAATGTATAAAATTTTTTCAGTTTGATTTATAATTAATATTAATTGAAGTGAATTTTATTTATATGTATTGTCTTCAGAGAAGGAATAAATTCTTGTCTGAAGTATTAAGAAGAAATAAAATCAGTAACTGACTTATTTATTCCTTTATTATAACCTAAAATTTAGAAAATAATTACATATGAAAGTAATTAGCTGAGTAAGAAAGCAAAGGATTTTTTTAGGTACATCCAATGATTTTTAAAATATGAATAATGAAGTTATATTTATTTATTTTTTTTTAGATTTTAATTTCTTAATTTTACTTTATAATTTAATTACATATTTAAATTTCATGTACATTTTATATTATGAGAATTATCAGTTCATCAACCTTTTAGTAATAAGTATATAAAATGAAATATGATGTATTTCATTTGTGATGGCATGCAAAACTGAATCTCATTATTTGTTTTGTTATTGTAATAATGTATTTATTCAAACTGTGTGATATATAAAGTTGTTTTCTTAAATTGTTTTTTCTAAACAATTTTGTTCTTTTTTGGTGCTATTGCTTTATTTTGTATCATTATTAAAATAAATATCTAAAAATGTAAAAAAAGAAGTTAATTATGTTTTAATTCATATGAATAAAGTTCCTCCAATAGCTGTTAATTTATTTAATCTGTATCATATTTATACTCCTCCATGTGATTATTCTGAAGAAAATATAAAAATATTTGTGTGAATCCTTGTATTATTAATACAATGCTGCCTATGCATATCTTAAAAATAAAGCTTATTTTATTAGCAAATGTGGTTATATGTTTACTAATAGTAGCTATATTTATTACTCGTAACCTGTATTAAGGAAGTATAACAACAAAACTAACTGAATAATAAACTCTGAAATCAAAATTTATTGTGAATTAGAAAATTAAAAAATACACATAAAAATAATTACCTTTTTGAATAAACAAAAATTAAAGGGATGTTAAAGTCAAAACCAAAACCCTATTTAATGAATTTCTAAGTTCAGAATTCTGATTCTATTTTAATATTTTTTTAACAATAATACTTAAAATGAATTATTTTCTTATGAAAAATCCTGTAAATGATCAACTATAATGTCACTTATATTTAATTTTGTTATTTTAAAATCATGAATGTAACTAGCATTTGAAACTAAAAGAGTAAAATTATGCTAATAAAAAATTATATTTAGATTCTTTCGATTAATTTTTAAATTTCAGCAAATACATTGAATTTATTTAAAAAAAAAAAAAAAGGGCGGAAGAATAGAATAGAGTAGAACATTAGGAATATTAGAATTGTATTGATATCTAATGAGAGATTAATACTATACTAGTAGTAAATGATCATAGATTGAATTATAAATGGTTTTTCTTGAAAATTTTACAATTCGTTACATGTTACATTTCGTTTTTCTTATTCATTTATGTAAAAAACTAGAAAGATCTTAAATTATGTGCTTGTCTTTTCAAAAAAGAGAAAGGATTTGTAATTGTACAACAAAGGTAAATAGCATAAAAATCTTAAAATTTTTTTTTCCTTAACAAAATTGAAGACTTCCTTAAAAGGCGTTTTTGTATTGGCGTTTATCTTCAGCATTATAGATCACATGAATAGAGCTTTATGATTTTAATTTAATTCAATTTTCGGCTTTTCCAAATAAATGATTTTTTAAATTTTGAATAATTTGTGTATGTGTAATTTGTAATTGTTAATTTTGCCTTTTATTAAAATCCACGTGCAGTCAAAATAATTTTGGCGATACTCGCTGTAAAATTAACTATATTTCTGGATCCATTAAGTTTCCTTCTTAATATGAATAGTAAATATAAAAATCCTTTAAATTTCTTTTTTTTCCATCATTGGATAAAGTGATTGTGCATTTATAATAATTATTATTGAGCATTGATATAAATTAATGTAAATATTTATGAATTAATTTTAAAGTTAATAATTACATTTTTGCATAAAATATTTTCACGGTGATATTACTAAATAAAAAATTTTGTCTCTTCCAACAAATGCACATTAAGCTAAATTGAATAATTCTGTGTTTTTTTTATTTATAAGGGAACAAAATATTTATTTTCCAGATAGTATTGCCATAAAACTAATTAGCTGATTCTTGTAATCTTCCATCAAAAATATCAATTTTATAGCTTATATAGACATTACTATTCTATGTAAGCGTCAAGATATATTCTTGTATAATTTCTATAATTTTATGCCTATGTAATTATTTAAAATTTTTATTTACATATTGAGTTAGATTCCTTTTAGTATATTAAATTTAATCACTATGAAAAATCATATTTTAATGAATCTTCATTAAATAATGCTGGATATTTCATTTGAAACTAATTAAAAAAAAGCAAGCTGCAATATTGTGAATTTACAGAATTTAATAGATTTAGAATTACAATTACATTTTCAAAAAAATTTTTTACAGTTAATAGGAATTATTTACATTAACAAGAAAGTAAGCCCAAAAAATTCTCAAGCATTCAAGAACATGCAGCAAAGAAAATTTCTTCTCCAATACTCAATAATGATTAGGGTGGAACCAGATCAAAACACTACAGATTATGTCTTTAAATGTGGGTTGAATGTTTATGTTGCTTCAATAATATATAGTGGATAGCCAAATGGCTCTAGTTTTTTATGAGTTTTCAAGTACTTAATATATAGTTAATTACATTCATATATATATATATATATATATATACTAAAAAATACTAATTTATAAAACCTAAACCAACAAATACATATGCGATAAGCAGAAATACGCTATTTATATTCTTTTCTACTATAATGGTTATGTCTGAACTCGCTAAATTCCATTATAGGTAATGCCTAATATCAATCTCGTTAGTTTTGATATGACTTAAAAAATTTCTGGTAAATACTATTTTAAAACAGTTAATTCAAATTTAAATATTTACTCTGATATTTTTCTTTTAAAAAAGATAATTATTAACTTAATTTTTATTAGTGCTTCCTATTTCTAATACTGAATTTAAATTACTATTCTTTCATTTAGTATTAAACGTCATTTATTTTTGTTATTTAGATCAACGTTAAATTTATTGTATGCACACATTATTTTTTGTTTTTAAAATTTTTACTTTTTTATTGCAATTGCTTTATTTCAAAACTGTGCCTAATAAAAATTCGCTATGAATAACGCAATTTGCTTGTATATTATTAATTTTGTAATCTTTAATTTCTCATTTTTTATAAATTTTTAACTTTTTCAGTTGTTTATTTGCTTGATTAGGCATATATTTATATTAACTATTTTATTTTCCGTCATACACTCAACTTTCGTCGTACATAAGATTGATATAATATTTTTACTTGATTATTGGTTTTATTGCAGATTAATACATTTTCTTGCTGTGATAAATGATGTGAATTATATTCATTGCAAAGTTTCAAGTAATGAAACTTATTTTTTATTTGTAATTTTTAAAGTTCTGTATTATAGATAATAGATGGCAGCACTAAATACTCTTAAATATTTTATTTGTTTGATTTTAATAGAATATTCAAAATAACATTTTTAAATTAATTTTTAAAATGTTATATCATTAAGCAGTTTTAAAGGGTTTAAAATGATATTGGATGTATTTTAATTCATTTTACTCCAATCTAAATTAATTTTCGCTTACAGCAAAAGCAATTGTATTAATTAATGGATAATGCTACAACGATAACAAATTACTACATCAAACATGGTTTCTCTATTTTTATTAATAATAAAAAAGTATATCATTTTCTACAATTTTTAATTTAATTTTCTATTAAACCTTGTTTATGGTTTTGTCTAATTAACATTATTCTCTTATTTTTAACAGTAGTCTACAAAAAAAAAACTTCCTTTTTATAAGGACTAAATGTACGAAATTTTATTAACCTTTCCCTGCTGAGTTCAAATATGTACTCAGATTTTCTCCATTAGGCAGATTTTTTTGTTACATCTATTTGAAGTTCTAAAAGAATTGATACTTAGAAAACACAAGATGATAAATATTCAGTTAACTTTTGCTTACTTAAAAAGTTGTATGTTTTGATTTTCTGCTATATTTTGCATTAAAGGTGTCCCTCTACATAGCTCAGCAGTAGTCGGAGAGCTTACTGGGACCCCACCTGTCTTGGAACCTCTTTTCCGTGGCAACAATCTACTGGTGTAAGCGCTCATCAGAAACAGCTCCAAAATTTTCAGGGAAAAGTCTAAATTACAGGGCATGCATTTTTAAGTGCATGTTATAGCCCATCCTTTTGTATGAAGCCAGAAGATCATTCACTATTTCCATATAGTTTTCATTTCCTTTATTATTACCAGGAAGTCTACTAAATATTTTTGAATGATTTCCAGGCTGCATTTCAAGGCATTTTGTGGAACTGGATTTAACAGTTCCACAAAAAGTCCATCTTGCAATATTGTTAATCATATTAGAGGTCCTATAAATATTTGTTCCTTTAATTTTTTTTTTTTTTTTTTTTTTTTTTTTTTTTTTTTTACAAAATTTAAATTTCTGATGCATATAGGCAGCAGAACATTTGTATTATAATATTTGATTTTTTAGCAACTTTTACAAAGCTTTTCATCAGTCACAATTTTATATGTAGAGGAAGTAAAAACACCTTTTGGGGAACCATTCAAAGAGTATTTGACACATTTTTATGCCCTGGAATAAGAGATTCACGTATAGGTTACTGTTTCCTTATTTAATGAGACTTCCTATCCCTGCAGTCCTATTCACACAAAAAACAAAATTTTGTGTATCCATATTGCAAATGTAACAATAAAGCTATTATTTTTAAGTCACCACATATATCCCAGTTACATTTAATGTATTGAAATTCTAATAACAATTTCATATTTCCATGTTTCTTTCATATTAGTAGCGTGCGTGAAAGGTATTGATAGTAATTTATTTCCATTAGGCAGCAATACATCCTTTATACTAATTTTCGAAGAGACTGAACAATTTTCACTCATGTAGCAGGTGTTGTTTTCCAAGAGTCTCCATTATTGAACAAGCATTTCAAAAAACTACTTTGTCTTTCTTAGAGAAGAAGTCCTTAAAATTATTAAATCGATTGCGATAAAGCGCTCATCTATACATATACGTCTTCTTTAAATAGATTTCAAACATTGAATTGGGAACTTAAAAACTTTTGTGAAAGAGAGACTGTTAAAACAAATTTAAATCCCTTATAAAGTCATTAAGATCTTGTTGAGAAAAAAAGGTGAGATTCTGATAAATTACCTGTTTCAAAGTAAGGGTCACACACACTACTTTCCTTCGTTTTCAGTGTGAACAGCTTATACCTAACATGTTAAAACATGAATAAGCATTAACGTTAATAAAACATATTTTAATATGAATATCAACCTACTGGGCATCAAATTATTCTGGATAAATTTATCTTTAATTTGCAAGAATGAAAGAAAAATATTAATGACATTCACAAAAGAAGTATGCGTGATTAAAGGAATCAGGTAACATATTTAGATTCAGTGTGTAAAATTACATTAGAATCACTGTTTAGTTCTCTTGTGAAAAAAAATTATGTTGATCAGTATAAAATTAAACTTATAAATTTATACAATAGTATGACAAAATAATTATGAGAAAAAGAATTCGAGATTCGACTTATAATTTATAAAAACACATTTCTGGAGTAACTTTAACCATTTGTTAAAAGAGGCTATACCTAACATGTTATTTATAAGCGAATTTATAGAAATTTCATGCTGCAATTATTATTTATTTGAGTGAATGTTTAATACATATACATTTTTATGGCAAAAAAATCTAATGAAATTGAAGAACTTTTAAATAAAGTTTTTATTCTCGAGAATTAATTACAATTAGAAATAATTGTTATTGAGAAATTGTTTCCTCTGTTAATATATTATTATTATATTAGATAAATACTTCCTATATGTAACTTCATAAAAATTATTTTTCAGTGTTCGTTAAAAATACTAAGAAATAGGAGAATGAAATTTAGATTCAAGAAAGCTTAAAATAAAATCAGCAACAAAAGCAAATATACTTATAAGATCAAAAAATTTTTCTCTATTCAAGTTACTTTAATTTTAAAAATATTGTTTTTATCATTATATATATCAATTTCATTTTTATTGAGTAACCAATTAAATAGTTAAGAAAAAAGCATAAAATTTCAGGTCTACAGATGGCAGCACTGTGCTGTAAAAATAAAACACCGGAAGAAAAAATACAAAAGTTTGAATTATCTTTTATAAAATGTTCTCAGTATAATTACACTTATAAATTTAAGATTCATATTTTTATAATATCATTAAAATATTTAAATAATGTTTCACATAATATATTTATAAATAATTTTTTTAAGAAAAATGAATTATTTACTATTTTTTTTTCATTTAAATTTATTAGATTAATTAATATATATCTTTATTCTATACTCAAAACAAATTAAAAATATTCTATGTTAAGCTTTTCAGTTTGTGAAATAAATTCGAAGTTTGATAATTTTCCTGCGTATAGGTTTCCCCCCCCCCCCAAAAGTATAAATATAATTGTAACTTTTTTAACATTTTTTAATAATGATTTTTAAATTTTCTATAACATATTGTGGCTTATTATATTTATATCGTCAGTTATAAATTTACAATGTTTTGTAGACCAAAAGGCTAATATATAAAATGTGGTTCTATAAATAATTTTAAATATTTTAATTATCTCGCAAAATAAATAACAAACTTTTTTAATAATGATTATTATATTTCAATTAATTTATGATTTTTACAAACTAATATTTAATTTCTTAGTGCAATAAAATGAATTATTTTTCATTTTATTGTTTATGATAATTATTTTATTATAATAATTTTATTATAATTCAGCTGGCTTTTAAAATTTAA
Source organism: Latrodectus geometricus (assembly GCA_026290005.1). NCBI lineage: Eukaryota > Metazoa > Arthropoda > Arachnida > Araneae > Theridiidae > Latrodectus > Latrodectus geometricus. Next base: position 247,638 of record JAPDSC010122825.1, on the reverse strand, counting down.
AATCCAGCTGTAAACAAACTTCTTAATTTACATTTTTATAGACGGATGTCAAATATAATGATTGCATATATATAAAACGAATTTTCCCTTATCACATAAAATAGAATCCTTATTCATTAATAACATCTTTCACTTTTATCCCTAACATACACACCATCTATTCGCTTGGTCTCTTAGATGATCAAGGAATTTAAATCTCTTTATGATATGAGAATAGATTTAAGAATTTAATGGGCATAATCTTACTTTATACTCAGTTTTATGCATAATCTTTTCTATTCAATATAGGAACACCTTTCTCTCTAAAATAAATATTTACATTAGAAAATATAAATTTCATATGTTTAAGAATTTAAATATTTGTTTGCTGTCATAAATGTTCTTTTGAAAATTGCAAATTTACGCTTGCCACATTTAACTTTAAGCAGATTATTATTTCAAATTCTGTTTTAAATCACACCGTTGAAATTGAAATATGATAAAAATGTTAATTAAAATAGATTCAAAATTAAAACGAATATTTCTGTGAAGCAAATAAACATGCACACATATATTTATACATATGTATGAAGTTTCTAAAATATTTATGTAAAAGAATTTTAATGGTGATATCATTAATCCATATTTAAGTACATTAATTAAATTCCTATTATATGTATATAGTCTGAATTAAATCTGAAAGTGTTTTGAACTATAGATTACTTGTGCTCGTTTACTGTAAATTATTGCATGTATGTTATTTTACACACATGTTGGAAATTCAAAAAGCAATTATTTTCTAGCATAAAAAATTACATAGTCTAAACTGTTTATTAGAAACCTGTTTTAGATTGATTATTTAATTTAACTTATGTATCAATATGAATTAAATTTTCTTTAAACTACTTTCTTTTAAAATGATGTAAAAAATATCCAATATCCAGAGGCGTCAGCAACTCATGGATTCAGTTTCATTTAAATTAGTTTTGACAAAACTATCTGATATTTTGATTATGCCATATAATAATATGCATATGTTAAAGAATAAAATATTTCTCTTAATTTTGTGTGTATGAACTATATGCAATTCATTTTTATTTTCATTTTTATTCACCAGTTTTGTTTATATTTAACCTAATAGATAATTTTTGTTCATAAATGAAAGGCAAAAATTATTCCACAGCCATATCGCAACTTATCTGCTTATGTATAAAAAGTTAGCAATGGGATTAAAATTAGGATAAATTCATCATACGCAAAAAAATAAGTTATTTCATTTTTTTAGAACTGAGATAAATAACTTTTGAATACTTCCTTTTTAGAAATATAACTTTAACAAAATGGAATTATAGAAACAGTACAGTAACAAAAAATCTTGGAAAGAGCTTACCTTTCACAAAAATATTATAATACTTGTATGTGCCTTCACACTCTTTCACGAAAACAACAAGAGTAATAAAACGAAACGAATTTTTTTGTACAAGAAAACAAAAATAGTTTATATATATATATGTATGTAAAGAATGAATACATATATAAAAAGAAAGAATATGAATATATGTATAAAACTCGAAAAGTAAAGCTTCGTTTCAAATATCTGACTTTAAAATTTTATTTTTTATATAAAATTCGCTTTTTTTTTTTTTTTTTTTTTTTTTTTTTTACTTTTTCAGTACTTAAACCAATGTGTGATACAATTTGAAACATGAATTAGTATTTTGACAGAGGAAATAATCACGAAAATCCTGAAATCTATAAGCAGTAATACTAAAGCATTTATATATAATTTTAGAACAGTCAATTCTTCTAAATTGAATATTATGTATTAGAACACAATGAAATCATCATAGGAAAGTTAGACAATAGATTTGAACAACCGAATGATCAATTATTTTTAACATAAGCATCAATTGAAAGCAGTTGTTCAGCCTTTTTATAAAATTCTTAGAGTTTTTTTCCTTTGTTTCAAATAGCTGCTGCCTTCTCAGCATATTTTTCCGTTCATATTTTGAAAAATTAATTATTAAATCAAATATAAACGATAATATTTTAGGAATAAATTAAAGTTTTTCATTAGATTTATTAATCTTTATATTTCATAAATTATATCAGAGAATTTAAGAAAAGCACTGATAGTAAATATTGGCTAATTAAATAAACATCGATTATTATATTTAAAATATCATTTTAAAATTATCCCTTTTTTTGTTAATATCAAATTTCTCATAAATATTAAGTTAGTAGTTGTTAGTGTTTTAATTACTTATAGTTTTATCTAAGAAAATTTGCAAATGGTGTTATATATTTTAAGCATAAAAAATATTCAATAAATCATAGTTATAGTCATTAAAAGCAGTCAACTATAACAAGTCTCCTTGAACATCCTAAAATATTTGCTCAGAAATGTCTTGTCAAGTTACCAAACCTAAAATCTGACTTTCTCTGAGTTTGTAGAGCTCAATTTTACTTAATTTAGATAGCTAACTCCTCATTGATTGTCTCATTTTCGAATTTATCAATTTTTCACTAATGATGTTTATTTTTATTGTTATTGTTACTTATGACATTTGTCTAAGCCAAGCCCACCCGTCAGGATTTGGCGAATGAATTAAATAGAGCGTCTTCATTTTTGAACAGAGCACCCTCTACGAGGTGGAAGCACGACTTAGCTCATAGATGGCAGCACTAACTGGGTCATCCAATTTAGAGATAGGAAGTCAGAGAAGATTCAAGGCCTGGCTCCTAAACCGCCATTGGTATTAATTTAGAATGGGAACGTGGAGGACATTGCGACTTCGTTTTTGAACAGAGCACCCTCTACGAGGTGGAAGCACGACTTAGCTCATAGATGGCAGCACTAATCGGGTCATCCAATTTAGAGATAGGAAGTCAGAGAAGATTCAAGGCCTGGCTCCTAAACCGCCATTGGTATTAATTTAGAATGGGAACGTGGAGGACATTGCGACCCGACAGATTTTACGTACCCCAGTCACCCTTAGTGAACACGACGGATCTTCGGATAAGCCGAGATTCGAACTCACCGTCTTCCGTTAACGAGAACGATGCCCTAACCAGATGTTTATTTTTAACAGCAAATGTTTATTTTTAAAATCACAAAAATATTTTAATAGCATTTTCATGATTATTAATCTATCTATTTTCTATTCCAACTTCTGCTCCTTTTTTAAAAAATTTGCATTGATGGAAAATTTTCAAAATATATTTTCATTTCTACGTTGCAGAAAAGTAATTTTAAATTAGTTATAATTTTACCACTGTTAAATACTTAAAAATATAAATCTTTTTCTGCCTCATTAGAAGATTGACTAGTGAGATAGTTTCAAAATATTAGTTACTTTTTTCTTACACTTATAAATATCCTTGATTTCAAAGAAATTTAAGTATTTTAATTTTAAAATATATAAAAGACAATTTAATTGAGTATTTTATATACTTCCTAATTTAGAATAATAATTCACATCTTTAAAATTAAGTCTAGATTTATTTAAACTCAATGAATTCAGTTTTTAATATAAAAGGTGCCAAAATTCAAAATAAATTTTTAGAACAAATAGAACAGCTTTTCAGAATTTTTTTTTTTTTTTTATAAATTAAGAAAATAAGTTATCTAGACAAGTTAGTCGTATATTTGTTGTATAGAATAAAAACTTTTGATCCCCAAAGAAAAGGACTTAACAAGAGTTAGAAGATATAAAGGAAAAAATTCCATATGAAAAGAGTTTACATTCAAAGTTAGCTTCTTTAAATAAGCATATTTAAATGTGATTAAAATATTTGTGTTTAACTTTCATTTGAAAATGAATCTTTAAATACCCAACTTATTGAAACAAAAAAATCTTTCTATAAGTTTAAAAGGTATTTTAATTATATATGATTGTATATGATATCTTCTTAAGCAATTCTAAGATATTTATAAATGTTTTAAATTATAAATTATTCATGAAAATTGTTCGCAATATCTTATAGTTCGAATTTTGAAATGAAAATATCTAGAATTTATTGCTAAAAAGGAGTGCTTTAAGCGGTATTTATTTTTAAAATTAATACTTAATCTTCATTAGCATTTTTAAAATTTAATTTCAAATCTTTAAACTAGTAGAAAAATTGTTCATAAGTTTGCTTAAAACTTATGACAAATTTAACTTATTTTGCTCATTAAATTTAATTAAATGGTGCAGTAAATGATAAATGAGACACCAATTTAAGCGAATCATAAATTTCGAATTTTTGTAGTAAACTAGATTTACAAATTTTAATCTTAGTAATTAAACATTTCAGATTTTCTAAAGATTTTTAACAAGGTCATGGTTTTTCAATACAACAATGTTTTATCGTAAGTATTAAATTTTGCGTGCATGTTTTTTAATTTTAAATTTCACAAATAAAAAAGAGAAAGAACAAGATATAATATTTAGATCCAACATCTCATACTGTTCATCTCATACTATTTCAATTCAAATTAAATTTCGATACATACGTATTTTTCAATTCGAAAAAAAAAAAAAATAAAGAACTAAATCAAGAATATCATGATCAAATTCAATCAAGATTCCAATATTAGGGAAATGAAAATCAAAGAAATCCTTTGACTTTTATTTCACTAATATTTGAATCTTCACGGCCATCAAGCACCACTCTTTCTAACTTGAAACATTTTCCAGTTAAATCGGCGACCACTAAATAAATATAACAGTACATATTTCGCTATTCAAGTGGCTATACGAATTCGCTATATGACATATTTCGCTTTTCAAAGTCGAATGCTGAAATTTCTTGATTCTTCTACTATGTGAATATTACTGTGACTTAATATTACTTCTACTATGTGAATACTACTGTGAATATTATGACTTACAGTGACCTAGTGTTAGGACACCATTTTCTGAGCGAAAGCTTCGAGTTCCAAACACAGTTGAATAACGGAAGACGGATTTTACGTTTCTTCCTTCTTCATACAAATCTGTTTGAGTGAATGCTTGAGAGTTTTCCAGGTTATATGATTATGGCCCACAATATCTATGTAAAGTCTGCTGTTGCTTGGTGGATGTTAAATTGCCTTACAACAGCGTTGGGCGTTAGTCAGGCCACAATGCGGCGTCAAGTGTGACTGGACCTGGTAGTTGTATAGCTTATGTATCTACATCATAGCCTAAAAATAGCACGGTGCTTTTCAAAGCAAAAGATCCTGAATTCGATCCAAGCCACTATTGAACAGAGGGAGATAAATATGTTAGCTTTTACCTTCTCACTATCTGTGGAAACATCATCCAAAAAACAATTTATGTGAAGGACATTAAAATGCCTTACTAAACAAAGATTTGAAAAATTTTTCTAATATTTAAATTTTTCAATTAAACATAAAATGAGGAATCTTTTTAATTTTTACATATTCAAGTGTCTAAATTTATGAAATATTTTTGTAGTCAAAAATAACTATTGCTAATGAATTAAAATAACGATAAAATTTTAAAAAAATCAAAGTGTTTAAAATTTTATTGGGCAATTTCTTAATGTATCTTTGAACACAAAGATACATTAAGAACTTGTATTAGAAATTTTTTGAGTTGCATAGCTTTCACAAGCTAAAATCTAAACTAAGAAACTCATCTCTTTTACTTTATCTTAGACTTCCCATGTTATTGTGTAATATTTCCCCAGTTTTCTAAATAGGAACTCTGTAATTAAAACATCAGTCTTACAAATTCGTTTTAAAATTTTCATTATAAGCCTAGTTACGAGTAGCTTGCTCCATTTGGTATCTATTGAAAATTATCGCCGCTTTCTCAGGGAATTTGTGTTATAACTGTCTAGTGACTATGCTATATGTTATTGCAACAGTCTGGTTGACTGGAAAATCCATGTAATCGATTTTCTCTGCAACGCAATCAACTATCAAACCATTGAGAGAAAATACGAATTTTACTCGCAAGGTTTAATGTCTAAAAATTTGGATAATGAGGAAAGAAGATTGGCAGCTTAATGCAAGTCAGATTTAATATTTAGAGCAATATTTTATTGCCTTAAAAATGGTTTTAAAATATATCTTAATGGAATAAAAAAATGTGTTGGAAGTATTCATTGAGATGAATTATTGTAAATTATCCTCTTAAATGAATATTATTAAAATGTATATTGTAATAAATCTGCATTTTGATGATTTTCATTTGGCATTTTATTAGCCATCTAGTTACCGAAAAGATAGTTTTTACTTTAATTGGTATTTATATTACACCTTATACAAGTATGGTTGTAAAAAATAAGGGAATAAGTGACATTTGAAAACGATGGAATTATATATATATATATATATATATATATATATATATATATATATATATATATATATATTCTATGCATATGTATATATGTATATTATATACATACTATTTATTGTAAATAGTACGTCTGAATTAGATGTATTTGCGCTGCAGCATTACTTTGTACTTCAGTTGATTTATGCAGCAGCGATATGTAAATAATGATTGTATGAACAACTTTTCTACTTGAAATTTTAAGTAAATGTATTTTTTTAAAATTATTTATGAAAATTAATTTTCACTGGCTAATTTTGAAATTAAAGAAAATTTATCTCATTTTTCAGTTTTAAATTTTTTAAGATTTTACTGGAATTGTGAGTACTTAAAAACGTATGAAGTACAAAGATGGTACTTAAAGAAAAATAGATTGTAAATTATAATTTATTGAAAATCGTTGTGTCTAATTTGTATTAAAATAGAGAAAGCAATTTTATTTGAAATTAAGGAATTCCAAATTTTCAACTCGATATCCATTAATTTCAATATTACAATCTGCGAAAATTAATCTTTGCAATCTAGTATTTTTAAATAGACTTTGGAAAAGAAGATAATACAATAAACGAAGTTAGTCTATTTTAAGAAAATTTTAATCAAAAAATAATTTAAGTGTTTGGTCCAAATAATATAAAATTGCATGAATTGAATGCACATGTTCTATATCACGCCAATAAGTTGAATATAAGTGCAATTTTAGAGTAAATTTCATTCTAATAATTTTTTATTGATTTTGAAAATTATAGATATTCATATTATGCATCAGATTGGAT